>JBBPBX010042955.1:11506-28156 GCA_038048925.1 Garcialebias charrua | reverse complement strand
TACATATATGTATATATATATATATATATATATATATATATATATATATATATGTATATATATATGTATATATATATATATATATATGTATATATATATATGTATATGTATATATATATATATATATATATATGTATATATATATGTATATATGTATATATGTATATATATATATATATATATATATTATATATATACAGGTAGTCCCCGACTTACGAGCGAGTTCCGTTACAACGAGGCGCTCGTAACATGGAAATCTCGTAATTTGGAACGGCCGCCACGTGTCTCGTAAGTCCGGAATTTCGCTCGTAAGTTGGAACGGTTTTGCTAGCGCGACTACAAACACTCGTTTTTCATCGAAAAACCGCTTATGAGTGCATAAAAATGATCGGAAACGTGTGTCCACAAGTTTAGCTAACGGACTGTGGTGAAAAAACACAGAAAAACTCAGTATTTTTTGCGTTTTTTCCAAAAATTTGCCAGCTCGTAAGTCCGGATGCTCGTAGGTCAGAGCGCTCGTAAGTCGGGGACTACCTGTATATATATATATATATATATATATATATATATATATATATATATATATATATATATATATATATATATATATTATAAGCTTGGTCCGCATTGCCGGCAGTAAGTCAGGCTCGTTTCCGGTAAAAGTTGGACTCCGCCAAGGTTGCCCTTTGTCACCGATTCTGTTCATAACTTTTATGGACAGAATTTCTAGGCGCAGCCAAGGTGTTGAGAGGATTTGTTTTGGTGACCTTAGAATCGCTTCTCTGTTTTTTGCAGATGATGTGGTCCTACTGGCTTCATCAGTTCGTGATTTACAATTTTCACTGGAGCGGTTTGCAGCCGAGTGTGATACGGCCGGGATGAGGATCAGTTCCTCCAAATCCGAGGCCATGGTCTTGAGCCGGAAAAGGGTAGCATGCCCTCTCCGGGTCGGGGAGGAGGTCCTGCCCCAAGTGGAGGAGTTTAAGTATCTCGGGATCTTGTTCACGAATGAGGGAAAACTGGAGCGTGAGATCGATAGGCGGATAGGTGCAGCGTCCGCAGTGAAGCGGGCGCTGTACCGGTCTGTCGTGGTGAAGAGAGAGCTGAGTCAAAAGGCAAAGCTCTCAATTTACCGATCGATCTACGTTCCCACCCTCATCTATGGTCATGAGCTTTGGGTTATGACCGAAAGAACAAGATCTCGGATACAAGCGGCTGAAATGAGTTTTCTCCGCAGGGTGTCTGGACTCTCCCTTAGAGATAGGGTGAGAAGCTCAGTCATCCGGGAGGGACTTGGAGTAGAGCCGCTGCTTCTCCACATCGAGAGGAGCCAGTTGAGGTGGCTCGGGCATCTGGTTAGGATGCCTCCTGGACGCCTCCCTGGGGAGGTGTTCCGGGCATGTCCCACCGGGAGGAGACCCAGAGGAAGAGCCAGGACGCGCTGGAGGGACTATGTTTCTCGGCTGGCCTGGGAACGCCTTGGGATTCCCCTGGAGGAGCTGCACCAAGTGGCTGGGGAGAGGGAAGTCTGGGCCTCCCTACTTAGGCTGCTACCCCCGCGACCCGACCCCGGATAAGCGGAAGAAGATGGATGGATGGATGGATGGATGGATGGATGTTTTTGCTACTTTTCTATTGTTTATTGTTTAATGTATGTGTTTCATTGGCCTCGAGGCTCAATAAGATTTACCTGACTAAATAAAGGTTGAATGAAAAAAAATAAAAAAATAAAATTCAGTGTAACATTATTTTTGATCAAAGCTTGTAAGAACCCCCCCCACCTACAGAGCAGTCTCTGGTGAAAACAACTCTCTCTCTCTGTAGAAGCAAGTTGGAAATGCTGTTGGAATGTGTGGTTAATTTGTGGGGGATGTATGTAAATGAATGTTCTTTGTGTGAGGGGGATCTTTTGTTTTGACCTACTGGAGAAGATTATGCTGGGAGAAGATTCTCAGGAGGGGATGTTTACCCAAAAACAAAGATATCCACCCCCAGGCTCATGACACCTAATGGAAGAATTGTCATTTTGACAAACTCATGGCAGTTCTAGTGTTTTTTTTTTCCCCTGGGTTTGCCAGTGTTAAAGACACTTGCAAGGTTGGGGTCTGGGCAATTTCTGACAAACATCATGGCTATTTCAGAGTCCATGTTATCCATTTTACCCCCCTGGCACTTCAGATGCCTGTCTGCCACTTCTGCAGCAGTGTTTAATCTGATCCAATAGTCAACAAGCGTTTCTTTAGCTTTCGGCTGGGTGGCGTAGAAATCGGCCAAAGGTAGACACGAGCTGGGAGTATCACTGAAGTAGCGCCTCAGAATATTGTATACTGTCTCTGGTGCTACTGGGATGTTGCCGATTGAGCTACTCTTCAGGCCCACTTTGACAATACTTTTAGCTTTGCCACAGAGATGGTTTAAAACTTCCTCTGCTTGTTCACAGGGTGGGAGGTCTCGTTTCTGCAAGTACACGTCAACTGTATCTATCCACTCGTGAATGGAGTACTTGTCTGTGCCATCTCCACGAAACATGGATGGGTCTTTAATATCAGGTCTGACTATGAGACTTATTTGGGAGGCGTCTGCAGTTGCTGTGAATGATTCAGCTCTAAGTGATTTATTGGGAAGAGCCTGTGAGCCAAGAGCTGGCTGGCAGGCTAGGAAGCGGCTAGCTATGGATTCGCCGATTTGACTTCCTAATTCTCCAATAAGTTCACGTAACTGATGTGTAGTGGTGTGCTCACTGGAATCAGTGGGTGTTGAATGTGATGGTTCATGTTTGTCTCTACCATCATCCAATACAAACTGCATTTTAGAGGTAGCTCTTGGAGTGTCGTTAACAAAAGTTTTCCCCGGACTAAGTAAACCCCTCCCTCTCCCAACAGGGGAGGAAAATACATCATATGTTTTTTGATTTTTCTCTGCCATAGTGTACAAAACAAAACACAGAAAACAATCTTGCTGTAAAATGTTCCTTAGTAAAAAGGTAAATATGCAGATGGCAGCAGACACGTTTTTTTTCTTCTTCTTGATATTATTAACCTTAACCCTTGTGATGCAGTTTTGTTTTTAGAAACAGTTACAGTTACAGAATGACAACCAAAATGGAGCCCAACAAAACCCACTAGTCCACCAACTTGAGCATTCGATGTTCCAAGCACACAGCAGAACCTCGGTGATCGGCAGCGGCTGATCTAGGCATCCGGGTTGTCACGGCACCAGATGTAGCAGTTTAGGAAATTAGAAGTCATCACACTGGTATCAGGTCTGGATCAGTTTATTCCTGTTTAGAACAAAAACACTCTCAGCACAGCAGTTCTTGTGTTCTGGCTGCCCCACACACACACCTCTCCTGAGCGCTGCTCAGCGCGAACTCACAGGAATATGTTAAAACCAAACAAAATTATTTGAGGATCACAAATAATAAAGTAAAATCTACATTCATTCAAAACAAATAAAATAAGTCCAAACAGAATAATTCTCCCAATAATTACAATTTTCAAATATAGTAAACACATTAATTCAACGTCCAAATAACATTTTGAAACAACTCACATACCTGTTTAGAACAAAAACACTCTCAGCACAGCAGTTCTTGTGTTCTGGCTGCCCCACACACACACCTTAACCAACCGAAAGAACAAAGAAAAAAAACATGTTGGCACAGAAAGCTTGATAAATGTCACTACCATGGGGATTAAATACCCAGTACAATGCTGCGCTAAACATAAAAAAGTTAAAGAACAACATATAACACTTGTGAGTTTATTGAACAGACTTTTTGGGAACATTTTTGAATATTTTAACACAAAACAGGAGACAGCTCCAAACGCTTACCTCTCCTGAGCGCTGCTCAGCGCGAACTAAGGAAAAGGAGCGGGAATACATGTACACAGGATATGATGTAGCAACAGGGAGCAAGAAAATAAAAGCTGCACCACCAAAATAAAATTCAATTCAAGGAACCAAAAAAAACAAAAACAAATACAGTATACATAAATAATGAGGGTGGATTTGTGATGAAATATAAACACTTTTACATGCTTGCAAGAGTTTTGAGATAGTTCATTAAAATAAATAAATAAAATTAGATCAGCTACATTTAGTGTTTTAGTGTTGGTGTAACTTTTCATACTTTCATACTACTACTATGCAAAAACTACTATGAAAAAACTCAGGACAGTATTACACTTTTATTATATAATTTTATGCTTATGTTTACTAAATGTTTCAGTGTTTTAGTGTTTAAATGTTTACTGTTGCACCCTCCCTGGGCTGCCACCTTACCGTGGTGGAGGGGTTTGAGTGTCCCAATGATCCTAGGAGCTATGCTGTCAGGGGCTTCATGCCCCTAGAAGGGTCACCCAAGGCAGACAGGTCCTAGGTGAGGGACCAGACAAAGTGCAGCCCAAAAACCCCTATGATGAGTACAATTAATGGACTAAGTTTTCCCTCGCCCGGACGCGGGTCACCGGGGCCCCACTCTGGAGCCAGGCCCGGAGGTGGGGCACGCTGGCGAGCGCCTGGTGGCCGGGCTTTTACCCATGGAGCCCGGCCGGGCACAGCCCGAAGAGGAGACGTGGGTCCCCCTTCCCATGGGCTCACCACCTGTGGGAGGGGCCAAAGGGGTCGGGTGCAATGTGAGATGGGTGGTGGCCGAGGGCGGGGACCCTGGCGGTCTGATCCTCGGCTACAGAAGCTGGCCATTGGGACATGGAATGTCACCTCTCTGGTGGGGAAGGAGCCTGAGCTAGTGTGTGAGGTTGAGAGGTTCCGACTAGAAATAGTCGGACTCACCTCAACGCATGGCTCTGGCTCTGGAACCAGTTTCCTTGAGAGGGGTTGGACACTCTTCCACTCTGGAGTTGCCCCTGGTGAGAGGCGCCGAGCAGGAGTGGGCATACTGGTTGCCCCCCATCTTGGTGCCTGTACGTTGGGGTTCACCCCGGTGAACGAGAGGGTAGCCTCCCTTCGCCTACGTGTGGGGGGACGGGCTCTGACTGTTGTTTGTGCCTATGCACCAAACGGCAGCTCAGACTACCCACCCTTTTTGGAGTCCTTGGAGGGGGTATTGGAGAGTGCGCCTCCTGGGGACTCCCTTGTTCTACTGGGGGACTTCAACGCTCACGTGGGCAATGACAGTGAGACCTGGAGGGGTGTGGTTGGGAGGAACGGCCCCCCTGATCTGAACCAGAGTGGTGTTCTGTTATTGGACTTCTGTGCTCGTCATGGATTGTCCATAACGAACACCATGTTTAAGCATAAGGGTGTCCATATGTGCTCTTGGCACCAGGACACCCTAGGTCGCAGTTCGATGATCGACTTTGTTGTCGTCTCATCTGATCTGCGGCCGCATGTCTTGGACACTCGGGTGAGGAGAGGGGCGGAGCTGTCAACTGACCACTACCTGGTGGTGAGTTGGCTCCGATGGTGGGGGAGGATGCCGGTCAGACCTGGCAGACCCAAACGTATTGTGAGGGTCTGCTGGGAACGTCTGGCAGAGTCTCCCGTAAGACGGAGCTTTAACTCCCACCTCCGGGAGAGCTTTGAACACGTTCCAAGGGAGGCGGGGGACATGGAGTCCGAGTGGGCCGTGTTCCGCGCCTCTATTGTCGAGGCAGCTTATCGGAGCTGTGGCCGCAAGGTTGTTGGTGCCTGTCGTGGTGGCAACCCTCGAACCCGGTGGTGGACACCGGCAGTGAGGGATGCTGTCAGGCTGAAGAAGGAGTCCTATTGGGCCTTTTTGGCTTGTGGGACCCCGGAAGCAGCTGATAGGTACCGGCAGTCCAAGCGGCATGCGGCTCGGGTGGTTGCTGAGGCAAAAACTCGGGCGTGGGAGGAGTTCGGAGAGGCCATGGAGAATGACTTCCGTACGGCTTCGAGGCGATTCTGGTCCACCATCCGGCGTCTCAGGGGGGGAAAGAGGTACGAGACCAACACCATTTATGGTGGAGGTGGCGTGCTGCTGACCTCAACTCGGGATGTTGTGAGTCGGTGGGCGGAATACTTCGAAGACCTCCTCAATCCTACTGGCACGTCTTCCACTGAGGAAGCAGAGCCTGGGGACTTTGGGTCGGGTTCTCCGATCTCTGGTGCTGAGGTCGCCGAGGTGGTTAAAAAGCTCCGCGGTGGCAAGGCTCCGGGGGTGGATGAGATTCGCCCGGAGTTCCTTAGGGCTCTGGATGTTGTAGGGTTGTGTTGGCTTACGCGACTCTGCAATATCGCGTGGACATCGGGGGCAGTTCCCTTGGATTGGCAGACTGGGGTGGTGGTTCCCCTATTCAAAAAGGGGGACCGTAGGGTGTGTTCCAACTATAGGGGGATCACACTCTTAAGCCTCCCTGGTAAGGTCTATTCAGGGGTTCTGGAGAGGAGGGTCCGTCGGATAGTCGAACCTCGGATTCAGGAGGAGCAGTGTGGTTTTCGTCCTGGTCGTGGAACACTGGACCAGCTCTACACCCTCAGCAGGGTCCTGGAGGGTGCGTGGGAGTTTGCCCAACCAGTTTACATGTGCTTTGTGGACTTGGAGAAGGCATTCGACCGCGTCCCTCGGGGGGTTCTGTGGGGGGTACTCCGGGAGTATGGGGTACCAGGCCCTTTGATAAGGGCTGTTAGGTCCCTGTACGACCGGTGTCAGAGCTTGGTCCGCATTGCCGGCAGTAAGTCAGGCTCGTTTCCGGTGAGAGTTGGACTCCGCCAAGGTTGCCCTTTGTCACCGATTCTGTTCATAACTTTTATGGACAGAATTTCTAGGCGCAGCCAAGGTGTTGAGAGGATCCGTTTTGGTGGCCTTAGAATCGCTTCTCTGTTTTTTGCAGATGATGTGGTCCTATTGGCTTCATCAGTTCGTGATTTACAACTTTCACTGGAGCGGTTTGCAGCCGAGTGTGATGCGGCCGGGATGAGGATCAGTTCCTCCAAATCCGAGGCCATGGTCTTGAGCCGGAAAAGGGTAGCATGCCCTCTCCGGGTCGGGGAGGAGGTCCTGCCCCAAGTGGAGGAGTTTAAGTATCTCGGGATCTTGTTCACGAATGAGGGAAAACTGGAGCGTGAGATCGATAGGCGGATAGGTGCAGCGTCCGCAGTGAAGCGGGCGCTGTACCGGTCTGTCGTGGTGAAGAGAGAGCTGAGTCAAAAGGCAAAGCTCTCAATTTACCGATCGATCTACGTTCCCACCCTCATCTATGGTCATGAGCTTTGGGTTATGACCGAAAGAACAAGATCTCGGATACAAGCGGCTGAAATGAGTTTTCTCCGCAGGGTGGCTGGACTCTCCCTTAGAGATAGGGTGAGAAGCTCAGTCATCCGGGAGGGACTCGGAGTAGAGCCGCTGCTTCTCCACATCGAGAGGAGCCAGTTGAGGTGGCTCGGGCATCTGGTTAGGATGCCTCCTGGACGCCTCCCTGGTGAGGTGTTCCGGGCATGTCCCACCGGGAGGAGACCCAGAGGAAGACCCAGGATACGCTGGAGGGACTATGTTTCTCGGCTGGCCTGGGAACGCCTTGGGATTCCCCCAGAGGAGCTGCTCCAAGTGGCTGGGGAGAGGGAAGTCTGGGCCTCCCTACTTAGGCTGCTACCCCCGCGACCCGACCCCGGATAAGCGGAAGAAGATGGATGGATGGATGGATGTTGCACCGAGGGACAGAGAGAAATGCAATTTCAATCCTGTGTATGTCCTGTACATATTGCAGTTTTGACAATAAAGTTGACTTTGACTTGACTTTGACTTTCTTTCACAATGAATAAATCCTTCTGCTGCTTGGCTACTTTAACTATAGCTTTGAAACAACAGTACAACTTAACTGAAAGTTGAGGGGTGGAACAGAGCCATGTTTATTCATTATTCACTCAGATTTATTCATTAGGAATTATGACAATGACACCATTACAAACTGCTGAGTGCTTGAACAAAAAGAGAACAGTTAACAACAGACTCTCTGTGGAGTAACAAGTTCATGAGCTGACAAGAGTCAGACGTTCAGGTTTATAACTAGCAACTTTTATACCGTTTGTGGCATTACTCATGCCCTGTCTAGTGGTTCTACACTTGACAGAGGTTGAGGAGCATCAAGTGTAGAACCACTAGACTGAGGAACAGCTTCTACCCTGAGGCTGTTAGACTCATGAATAAATAAAAATAAAATTAAAATAAACACTGCAAAATATCACATCATGGTGATGCTGATATGTTTTCTTGTTGCTGTGTTCATCTGTGTTCATCTGTGACCATCTGCTCATACAAACTCATGTTCGTGCTGCTGTTTATTCCCACTATATTAGGCTTAGTGTATTACTAGTTGATGTTTTTCTTAGTTAGTTCTCGATGTTATTACTGTTTTTCTCTTTCATTTGTTGTTGGATGTAACTGGGACCTCGTGTACATAATCTCGTTTTCATCTCATGTACCACATGCGGTGCAAATGACAATAAAGACTCTCTGACTCTCTGACTCTGACTCTGACTCTGTCATCTGTTCATCCACAGTGATCTTTATAATATTAAAATTAAATTAAAATAATTATATAATCACTCTTTCATAATATGAAAATTTCAAACTATTTAATGCTTAGATCTTTCTGCTACTTGGTTTCTTTAAGTTTAGAGTGTCTTTGAAACAACAACACAACTTATAATGAAACTAAAGTTTAACTGAACTAAACTAAAACTAAAGTTTATTTATTCATTCAGATTTATTCATCAGAAAAATTGCAACTGCTGCAAAATGAAACGAGACAAAAGTTAACACAGACACTCTGAGGAGTAAAACAGTTCATGAGCTGAAGATGGACAGACAGGAGTCGTCTTCAGACATTCGGGTTTATAACTAGCAACTTTTATAATGTTGTACAGTACACCACAACGTTCATAAGCACAGCTAGTAGCTAGCTACTGTATGTGACTGACCGCAACACCCACACACACACACCACGTCACGCACTACAGATGAGATCAGCTCACTTAGTTTGCTCATGTGCGCTTAGCAATTTATTAAACTCACTAATTATTACTTGCTTACCTGTGTAGAAGGCACCATTAATAATTACTGCTGTTTCAACGTCGCTAGTTGCGTGTGATCAGCTCTGAGTGTAAACAGAGAGGGTCCTCCGGGCTCCTCCCTCCTCGGCTCGAACCGGAAACACGCTGGCGATCCGCAGCGATCACGAGACGAGTCCAGGCTCGAGAGCGGCGAAAACTGTGCCCTGAAGAGCCCAATAGTTTTGGAAAGATGGGACATAACTGTGCATGCGCTTGCGCTAGTTATAATTAGAGTCAATGGAAAAGCCGCAGGCGGCGACCAGGGAGAACCGGAAGTACGTCACAATCAGAAAACGTTTTTTGAAACAAACAACTCATCATTACTCATAAAATATTTATCCTACACAACTAAAAACATATATGCATACATTTCAAAATATTTTTATTTTATTATTTCATTTTTTATAAATAAAAAAATTTAATCTTCAAATGGTGAAGAGCTACAGGTTCCAGGAGGGGCGGCGCCCCTAGCGCCCTCTAGTGGCGGCCGCCCCTGGCTGGATTACTGTAAAGGCTGAGTTAGACTTTCGCTTTGGTCCGCAGGCTGGAGCGCGCGCACCGCGCGTGCACACAGCCGTGCGGCGAAATGCGTTTACAGTGTCGCCTCTGTGTTTATGGTTGACGCACAGCGGCGCATGGCAAAGTGCTGTTCTTTTACGGACCAGCAGGAGGCAGTACCCTCTAAAACCTGTGCATATGTTGCAAGAAAGGTGTAGAAGAAGAAATCAACCGTAGAAGAAGAACTGTTTGACGTCACACAACAAAAACAAATAGCTTTCTGCTCGCGTGCTGAACTGTTGTCTTTATTTGCGGTTTTAATGCATGGAGTCAGCGGAGGAGAAAGCGATCACGTGACTTTTGGCGAAAAAACAAAAGAAAAGTCCGACTCCAGATCAGGAATGAAGGAGAATTCAATACATTTTGTGTCACAAAACATTCCTCCATGCGTCGCGACTCCGTCTCCACGACCACAGCGGCGCAAACAGCTGCAGGCTCCGGCGTGAAGAGGGTGAAGGCTGTCGGTCAATCAAATCGTAGCGCCCACCGCGCGCGCAGGGCTTGCGGAGTTTCAAAAATTCAGAGGTGCACGGCACGCGCTAATCCCCTGCGCGGGGCCAACGCGCAGGGGCGGGGACTGTGAAATTGCGTCACTTTTGGAGCGCGCACCCTCGCGCGCTGCGCGGCGCGTCAAGTATGAATCTAGCTTAATTCCCTCTATCTCTGAGTCAGCCAGTCAGTGTTGCCAGGTGAGAAATGTAGGATTATCGTACTAGAGCCCTAAAATTATCGTATTTTGAGGGAAATTATCGTACATCCGTCATAAACAAAATAACAAGTATGCTCTATAGTCATTCTGTTGTTGAATAGCGTCTAACAGGCACTCACAGCTTTGTGGCGTCAGTACTGGTGGGAACCATGGACATTAATACGCATTAATGTCTGGTGGCAACTAATGAGCCCCCCCCCCCCTTCTTGTTTTGTTTCATGGCGGTTAACCACCACCAAGCTGAAGTGTGGACAGGAGATAAAAAATAAAATAGAAAAAAATAATTCTGTAAAATTAATTTAATAATTCAACTAAATTTTGTCTATTAAGTTTGTATTTTCAAGGAAATAATAACTTGATCTTTAACTTTACTGATATCACTGCTAAAAACATCCTCATTTTATTTATTTATTTTTGGAAATGCTTTCTTCCTGTTTCATACCCTGGACATTCGATAAAGACATGTTGAACCGTTTCAGGGAAATTGCTGGTGCACATGTCACAAAAAACTCCTGTTGCATGCTTTCCAATTATTTTAAGAGATTTATTAAGGTCTGTGTGTCCTATTCTAATGCGAGTAATTTCCTGTTTCTTCCTGCTTTCCTTGTATATCTTCGTACAAATACGATAATTATCGTACACCTGGCAACACTGCAGCCAATCCTCATTTGCACATTTGCAGGTGGTGCAAGGTGCTTCTGCACGTCTTTTAACTGGAACACGCAAAAGATAGCACATCACACCTGTCCTGGCTTCTCTCCACTGGCTGCCCGTGTATTTTAGAGTTCATTTTAAAATTATTTTGTTTGTTTTTAAGGTTTTAAACAGCCTTGCCCCCCCTTATTTGACAGAGCTTCTACACCATTACACTCCATCCCGGTCACTCAGGTCTGCTGACCAGCTGCTCCTGGTCATTCCAAAGAGTAAGAGGAAGCTTCGAGGAGACAGGGCCTTCTCTGTTAGTGCCCCTAAGTTATGGAATGCTCTGCCTTTACACATTCGACAGGCCCCCTCACTGTCCATTTTTAAAACCTATCTGAAAACTCATCTCTACTTATTGGCCTTCAACCCAACTGAGACTTGATTTTACTTAATTTTTATTGGTATTGATTTAACTTGTCGTTTTAATGTGTTTTAAACTGAACACTCCAGATGAACTGATTGAGAATGAGCGGATTTGATACCTGGACTATTGAGAATTAACTTTCTTTTTATCTTGTTTTTAACTGATGTTCAGCACTTTGTTTCAGCTGGGGCTGTGTTAAAGAGCTTTATAAACTTGATGATGATGATGATGATCTGAACCTGAGTGGTGTTTTGTTATTGGACTTCTGTGCTTGTCATGGTTTGTCCATAACGAACACCATGTTCAAGCATAAGGGTGTCCATATGTGCTCTTGGCACCAGGACACCCTAGGTCGCAGTTCGATGATCGACTTTGTTGTCGTCTCATCTGATCTGTGGCCGCATGTCTTGGACACTCGGGTGAAGAGAGGGGCGGAGCTGTCAACTGACCACTACCTGGTGGTGAGTTGGCTCCGATGGTGGGGGAGGATGCCGGTCAGACCTGGCAGACCCAAACGTATTGTGAGGGTCTGCTGGGAACGTCTGGCAGAGTCTCCCGTAAGACAGAGCTTTAACTCCCACCTCCGGGAGAGCTTTGAACACGTTCCGAGGGAGGCGGGGGACATTGAGTCTGAGTGGGCCATGTTCCGCGCCTCTATTGTCGAGGCAGCTTATCGGAGCTGTGGCCGCAAGGTTGTTGGTGCCTGTCGTGGTGGCAACCCTCGAACCCGGTGGTGGACACCGGTAGTGAGGGATGCTGTCAGGCTGAAGAAGCATTCCTATTGGGCCTTTTTGGCCTGTGGGACCCCGGAAGCAGCTGATGGGTACCGGCAGTCCAAACGGCATGCAGCTCGGGTGGTTGCTGAGGCAAAAACTTGGGCGTGGGAAGAGTTCGGAGAGGCCATGGAGAATGACTTTCATATGGCTTTGAGGCAATTCTGGTCCACCATCCGGCGTCTCGGGGGGGAAAGTGGTACGCCACCAACACCATTTATAGTGGGGGTGACGTGTTACTGACCTCAACTTGGGATGCTGTGAGTCGGTGGGCAGAATACTTCAAAGACCTCCTCAATCCCACTGGCACGTCTTCCACTGAGGAAGCGGAGCCTGGGCACTTTGGGTTGGGCTCTCCAATCTCTGGTGCTGAGGTCATCGAGGTGGTTAAAAAGCTCCTCGGTGGCAGGGCCCCAGGGGTGGATGAGATTCGCCCGGAGTTCCTTAGGGCTCTGGATGTTGTGGGGTTGTGTTGGCTTACGCAACTCTGCAATATTGTGTGGACATCGGGGCAGTTCCCTTGGATTGGCAGACTGGGGTGGTGGTTCCCCTATTCAAAAAGGGGGACCGTAGGGTGTGTTCCAACTATAGGGGGATCACACTCTTAAGCCTCCCTGGTAAGGTCTATTCAGGGGTTCTGGAGAGGAGGGTCCATCGGATAGTCGAATCTCGGATTCAGGAGGAGCAATGTGGTTTTCGTCCTGTCGTGGAACACTGGACCAGCTCTACACCCTCAGCAGGGTCCTGGAGGGTGCGTGGGAGTTTGCCCAACCAGTTTACATGTGCTTTGTGGACTTGGAGAAGGCATTCGACCACGTCCCTCGGGGGGTCCTGTGGGGGATGCTCCGGGAGTATGGGGTACCAGGCCCTTTGATACGGGCTGTTAGGTCCCTGTACGACCGGTGTCAGAGCTTGGCCCGCATTACCGGCAGTAAGTGACTAATTAGGTGGTTTGGACGCAGGCGGGAGCGTACGCTGGCGTGACGTTCGCGTTTGTTCGCTGCTTCTCCGCGCTAAGAAGTTATTTTATTTTACTAGACACTTTTTCTTTTTGGACATTTATCTAAACTTATTCTGTTCAATGGTTTTTTAATTAAGGACTTTACGGACAGCTGTCATGTCTGACTGCGCTGTGGCTCTGCTAACGTCGCACGTTGCCGGTCAAAGCAGATGGCCGCTTGTCCTGAGCCTGGGTCTGCTGGAGGTTTCTTCCTTCTAAAAGGGAGTTTTTTCTTTCTGCTGTTGCCGCTGTGCTTGTTCAGGATGAGAGACTATAGCCAGGCCAAGATTTGACTTGTCTGCTCGATTCCTTGAATAGATAGCTTTACTAATCAGTGTTTTGGCGGGTGGGTACGCTGGCGTGTTGTCGTGTCGTCACCGCTTCTCTGCGCAAAAAAGGTTCCTTTACTGTTGCTATTCTTTGAACACTCTTTGTCTTCTTTCTGGATAGCTTAGTTAGTACTTCCTAACCGGTATATTGGGCCGTCTACTTCCTGTCAACTCCAGCAAGAACTTTGCACGAACCTTGCTTGGAGAAACTACGTAGCTGCAATTATTGTTTCACTTACCTACTGCCTCTGTCAACCTCGATCCCGTGTCATCTGGACTGTTCTGGATTTTCTCTTGTGCTCCTTTTTGGGGTATGCTCATTCAAGTTGCATCTCACTGTTTCTTGGTTGTTTTCTTCAGAGCCGTGGGTCTGCTGTTGGCGGCTGGCTCTGTGCTAGCTTCCCCAGGCTTGACTGGCGCAATGTTGGCGTGCTCCGCCTCGTAGCTGCAGTTTATCATATTGCTAAAGATAGTCCTTAGTGGCTAACAAGATGGCTAATGCTTTAGCCATCTTTTTCCACAGCTAAGACTGATAGTGTCTTTAGCGATATGATAAACTGCTGATTTATTAATGTCGCCACCTCTCTGCTCCTCATAAATTTCAGCACGGCTAAATGAGCTCGGACCCGTGGTTTGTTTTAAGGAAGCAGCAGGCTGTAAAAACACTCGCTTCAGGTTTCTGAGTGGAGGCTCGCTTTACTGCAGTTCACAAACACACTGACTAACGTGAATGCACTTTTCTGGTATCAAATTATTCTGGTCTTTTTGTGGTACTTGTACTCCTTGACCTTACCGCTGCTTTTGATACTGTCGTCCACAGTATCCTTATATCACGGCTCGGACACTGGGTCGGGATCACAGGTGCTACATTAGACTGTTCCGCTCATACCTCACTGACAGAAGTTTTTGTGTCAAGGTCGGGAACAATGTATCCACTTAATGTCTCTTTCCTGCGGGGTCCCACAGGGCTCTATTCTTGGACCCCTTCTCTTCACGCTCTACATGCTCCCGCTGGGGTCCATCCTAAGGAAACATGGTATTTCGTTCCATTGTTACGCGGATGATTGCCAGATCTACCTGCCACTGAAACCAGCTAATGCAGGCTCCCTCTACCCTCTCCTAAAATGTCTGGATGACATTAAGACATGGATAGCTTCAAACTTCCTAAGTTTTAATGATCAGAAGACTGAAGTCATCCTCTTTAGCCCTAGCTCAGCTGCCGCCTCTGATCATATAAACTTGGACTCCCTTCAACCTTATCTCAAGCACTCTGTGAAAAATCTCGGGATGGTTTTTGACTTGGACTTTAAGTTCGACAAACAAATCAGTTCCGTACTGCAGAAAAGCTTCTTCCAACTGCGGCAGGTAGCTAAACTCAAGCCGGTGTTGTCCAGACCTGACCTTGAGACACTAGTCCATGCGTTCATCACAACCCGCCTGGATTATTGCAACGCTCTGTATGCTGGGATCAGCCAGGCCTCCTTCTCACGTCTCCAGCTCTTCCAAAATGCAGCAGCTCGGCTTTTAACAGGTACACGTAGGTCTGAGTACATTACACCAGTTCTCTCCTCCCTTCACTGGCTCCCCGTGCGAACTAGAGTTGACTTTAAAATTCTGCTGTTGACCTATAAATGCCTAAATGGCCTCGCTCCCCTCTACCTCTCCGAGGTGCTTGAACCATATGTTCCCTCGCGGGCCCTGCGATCATCCGATCAGATGCTTTTGGTGGTTCCAAAAACATGACTGAAGCTCCGAGGAGATCGGGCGTTTTCAGTCATAGGCCCCAAACTTCGGAACAACCTGCCCCCCAGCATTAGGCAGGCCACTTCCCTTCATCTGTTCAAATCCCTGCTAAAAACCCATCTGTTCTCTCTGGCGTTTCATACTGTGTGAGCTGGCAGTATATTTTGTCCTGCTTATTTCATTTTAATGCTGTTCTTATACATTTTTATTATATTTTTACTGCTGTTCATTTCATAGTTTTACCATTAGTGTGCGTTACTGTTTCTGTAATTTTTAAATCTCTTTTATGTTGTTTGTAAAGCACCTTGATAACAGTTTATCTGTTTTAACTGTGCTCTAGAAATAAAGATGACTTGACTTTCTATATTATCAAGACACTCAAAGCTCTTTACAACACAATCTGTGTCCTCATTTACCCATTCATACAACATTCTACTAGATCTGTACAAAGAATAATCAGTACTTTATCACATTCATACACTGATGGGACACACATCAGAGGCAATGAGGGGTTCAGTGTTGCCCACTGCCCAGGAACACTTCAGCATGTGACTGCTGGTGGAATTGAACTCCCAGCTCTCCCATTGGAGGAGACTGCTCTAGCCTCTCAGCCACAGCTGCCCTCAGCTGAAGAGGATTATTATTTAATAGGTGTAAATAAATGTCTAAAAAATAAAGTAATGTATGTAAATAGTTCATTTTTTAGACATTTATTTTGTAGAGTTACAGCTGTTTGTTAATAAATGTTGCTGTGTGACAACTGGGACAAAGCTTTGACTCAGAAATATATTTTTGTTATTCTTTTATGGAAACAAAATTATATCGAGATATATATTGTATATCGTGATATATCATAAAAATATCGAGATATGGATTTTGGTCCATATCGCCCAGTCCTACCCTCACCATTTATCTGGGCTTGGGACAGGAACAAGAGAGACTCTGACTTGTGCTCCTTAGAGGATTTTTTTGTTGCTTACACTGAGTGAGTGTGTATTAACAAGAGTAGTAGAAAACATTTTCCTTGTGCACACAGACATGCAGACTCTTCCTCTTGGCAACCTAAGTCCTTCTACATCTATACTTCTTGTCAATCTTTTCTTGACTTCATTTTCAGTCTGACATTTATCCACTGCTTCATGTTGCCATCCAACATAAAGCTCTGTCAACCACTCAGTTTGTATCTTGGCTTTGGTAGCTCTCACACTATTACCTCACTAACTAACTTCCAATATCACACACAGGTGCACACACACTGAGTTTAAGCTATCTAAGTAATGGATGTGCCATCTCAGAAAGAACTGATGTGTGTTGCAGTTCAACCTGCCCTCTTACCTTCAGTCTTGATATTGCACATATCACATTTAAAGACAAGAAGGTGTGTGTGTGTGTGTGTCTGAAAATCATAAATATGCTACTTTCTCTTTATTATACACACA
>JBBPBX010042955.1:0-11430 GCA_038048925.1 Garcialebias charrua | reverse complement strand
TTTTGGCAGTGGCTCTCCTCTGTGCTGTGGGCTCATTAATGCTCTGAGTGTGTCCCTGTGAGTGAGGACTAAGCCCTCAGCCCTTATCAACAACACCAGGCCTGGTCTGCTGCACATATATACACAACAGCATGGACAAAAATACACAATGGGTTATGAAGAGTGTGGATAAGTTGCCAACATCATCTCAGTTTTCCCCATATAGGACAATGACAGACACCCATCCCCCCATCCCAGTGTCACAGTCATAGATAGTGTTTGTGCTTTGGACTTGGTGAGAGAGGGGCTGTGCTGCTTTTCAATTGATCCATTTGTGATTCATATGTTCACAGTTGCTGTCATGGATAGGTCACTGTGTTTGTGCTAGGACATCAGGACTGCTGAAAATGACATATTTTGAAGGCATTGCAAAAATCGCAACAGAATCGGCTCAAGAGCACCACCTGGAAATTTTCAAAATACCCTCCGCCTTAGCCTTAGTTTGTCGTACAAGCATGAAATTTTGGTACACTTGTCCAATTCCCCAAGATACACAGAAAACCCTCTGGCACTAATGTTGTACAATAAACAGGAAGGTGGTCATTTTGGATCGCCGTCCCAGATTTCACACCTTTTTGGCGGTTTACAGTCTTCGCATTTGAACGAACTCCTCTTAGTGATTAATCGGTGCTTAATCGGTTTCATTCATTCATTCATTCAACCTTTATTTAGTCAGGTAAATCTCATTGAGCCTCGTGGACTCATTTACAAAAGCGACCTGCTACAAACTAAAGAATGATGAACAGCAATGGTAGAATTTCCTTAAACAATAGACAATAGAAAAAACATAAGAGAGAAATACAGATTTTTTTTTTTTTAACAAAGTATCAAAAACAAGCAAAACATTATAAGGTAGATGTATAAAGTCAAAGACAGGAACATATCTGCATTGGTTCTTGCCAGGATTCCAACAGATTCTTAAAACCATTTAGAGAGGTCAAGGCCGAGGTTTCAAACTTGGCCATTTTGTTCATAAGGCATGGGGGATGAAAAGTTACTCTAAACTGTTCATTTTGGAGCATGTTGAAGGGGCGGGGCCCGACCTCAAAGTTTGACATTTCGCCATGAAAAACGAAAAGCTAATAGCACCTACACGAAAACTGTTTGATCCACATCCGGTCCCCTGCAAGACTGAATTGTCAAATCACTACATCACTTAAGCCACGCCCACTGACAATAGGAAGTGTCAAGTTTTACGTTCAACGGTCCCAATCTGACCCCTGTGATCTAATCAGCATGATATTGTGTCCAATGACCAGTCATTCAACCTTTAGTTAAACAGATAAGTCACATTGAGCCTCGAAGACTCATTTACAAGTGAGATCTGTTGGACAGACAATAAAAGTGGTGAAAAATGAAAAATGATACATAGGGTTTGGAGACAAAAAATTCCTAACACATTTTTACCTCTGCTTGAAGGTCAAAAATGTGGTAATGAAAAAATCTTGTAAACAAGCACATAATGACGCCGACATTACGCAGAGGGCAGGGGAGGGACTCAAAGGCAGTGGGCAAGCCAGCCCCTAGAGGCACTGCAGAGTTCAGATAGAATCACTCAGTTCATATACAGTAGTTGCCTCTGGAGATCTGTGCACACTCATGGGGGGGGGGCTGCCGAGGACAGCCAGAGGTGAATCCAGAGTCCTGAAATGATGACAGAATGTTTATTCAGCTGGGCTCCTCTGAAAAGTCTGTGGAATTCCTCAGCAGAAGGGTTGGGAGGGGTGAGAGCGTCAGGTTTACAAAACTTCTGCAGGCGTGTTGAGATAAGACAGCCTGTCAAGGCCAGTCAGTGAGCCAAATTTCAGATAAACACGATTGTTTTGGGGACAGGCAGAACTTTAATGCATCTACCTTCCGTCTGTGTCGGTCCACTCGCTTCTGAAATGTCCAAATTAAAATGATCATACCAATGGAACTAGGGGTGGGCGATATGGCTCAAAATTATATTGTGATATTTCAGAGTATTATCACGATAACGATAAATTTCGTGATATAACCCCCCCAAAAAATCAAATGTATTTATTTGACAAAATTAACTTAACATGTTGCTTTGCAGTAATATATAAAATTTTAAAAAACAACAAGGGGTAATTTTACTGAAATTATTTAGTAAAGTATTTAGTCTCCAAGTAAAACTACACCTGCACTTTAGTTTTTGTGGTGGTTTTTTTAATCTATATTTTGTGCATACTTTTTCAATCTAAATAACAGATCATTTTTAAAGTATATATTTTTTCAGAGATTACCTGGCTAACATCAGTCTGTCAGGAGATGTGGCAGAGTGAAGAAATATGTTTATAAAAAATGTTACATACAGCTCCTTTAAATGAGCTGTAACTTCTACAAGTTGATCAGCTGACCTTCATGTTTCAGCTTCATCTGTTGTCATATGCTTCCTCTGATTCATTTTTTTAACTGAACTGTCTCTGATGGAGTGATGTGGAGCCGCGCGTGTTTTAACACAGTTTACAGCGGGGACACGCAGCGAGACACGCAGCACCGAGCAGCACCGAGCTGCTCCGAGCTGCTCGGTGCTGCTCGGAGCGGAGCGGGGCGGGGGAGGGGGGGACAGCTGTCTGAGCCGGCTGCAGAGCAGGGGGGAGAGAAGTTGAGACGCGCGCGTTGTTTTTAACATTTTAGCAGTAACTAATTAGCGTTTTACACCAGTAGACGGTGGAGGGGAGGTGCGCAGTTGTTTAAAGTGCTCGGGTGTTAAGGGGCGGGGCGCCCTGACGTATTACGTCATGAAATTAGCATATCATGATATAAGTTTTTTGCCCGGGCAAGCTTTTTATACCGGTATTACCGGTAACGATATGATATGGCCCAGCCCTAAATGGAACGTGCCTGAGAAAATCCCCAAGATGTAATCCATTCAGCCAAAAGTCTGGTTTCTCGAGACATGAACCAAGCCATCATGTAAGGCAGGCGGCCTGACCAGGTCCAGATTTGCAGCCAACGTCTTCCTTGTGTGTTGATTGACCAGGAACCAGCCGAATCCAAAAAGCAGGAACCAGTTATCATAAATCCAATTAAATATGCGTCCTTAAAGCTCCACTGACATCATCTTTTAACTTTCCATAAAATGGCACAACATATATATATATATATATATTAAGATTGACCTCTGATCGTTTTTGCTAAAACAATGTGAAATGAATGAAAATTCCTCTCAAAAACAGTTTAAAATTAGCGCCTTTTTTTTCACACGATAAATACGGGGTTTCCCGTCGCGCGATTATGACGTCACTCCCAGACTCGCGTCAACTGCGCACCTTGTTTACAATGGACAAGATACAAACGCGATCCGTCCAATTTAGCCATTTAAAACTTTATATTTTAGCGGTTTGTCTTCAGAGAAGCCAAAGTTATTTCCAGTAAACAGCAGGTTATAATTTTTTTTCAGCTCCTGCTGGTTTTTGGAGACTTTTCACTTCAGGAAGTGCAGCAGCTCTGTGAGGACTTACAGCAGCTGATAGTTGAGAGTCAGAAGGAATTCTACATGTAAATCGTTTTCACAGCACTGAAATGGTAATATATTAGTTAATGTTTCTAATAATTATTCAACATTAATTTATAGTTTAAAAAATTAGTCCCTTTTAAAATATCTGTTAAATATATTATTCTTTTATTTTATTTTGTTTGTGTTTTCAGGTTTCCAGGTCTCCAGTCCATCACCTGAGGCTCTTCCTGTTGAACCACTAGTAACCCAGACTTTCACATCACAGCAGGTAAGATTGCATCAACAAAAAGAATAGTACTCAACAATATTCTTTGATGTAAATCTGTTGATTTTCTGTGGTTCTGATGAGGGAAGTGACAAAGTGGATGCAGCATTCAGCCCATAATGGACCCAGATGTCCCCTGCGTCCAGACCTACAACACCTGGACATCCAGGAGCGTGCACGAGGAGGTGGTGGAGTCTGTGTAATATCATGACCACAACAAAAAAGTTGTATCATCAGCAAAAAGGATACATTTAAGAAGTACAGAAACTTTAACCAAGTCATTAATATACAAAATAAATAATTTAGGTCCAATGATGGAACCCTGAGGGACTCCACATGTGATATTACAGAGGTTGGATCTTACATCATTAATTTGTACAAATTGTGTCCTGTCACTGAGATAGCTAGTAACCCACTGCAATGCTGGTCCTCTCACACCGTAATTACTCAATTTGTCTATGAGAATGGTATGATCCACAGTATCAAAGGCCTTTTTCAAATCAACAAAAACCCAGAGACAATATTTTTTTTGATCAACCGCTGTGGTTATTTGTTCTATTAATTCCAATATAGCATTTGACGTAGAATGTTTAGCTCTGAATCCATACTGACTGTTACTTAAAATGTTATGTTTGTCAATGAAATGGTCCAATCTAATTACAAATAATTTCTCTAAAATTTTTCAAAATTGTGGTAGCAAGGATATTGGTCTGTAGTTATTAAATAGGCTTTTATCACCATCTTTGAAAAGAGGTACCACCTTGGCCACTTTCATATTATCTGGAAATTTTCCAGTAGAAAAAGATAAATTACAAATTAGTCAAAGTCAAAGTCAAAGTCAACTTTATTGTCAGATCTGCAATATGTACTGTACAGGACATACACAGGACCGAAATTGCGTTTCTCTCAGTCCCTCGGTGCAACAGTAAACATCTAAACATTGAAACACTGAAACATAATAATAGACATAAGCATAAAATAGTAAAACTAACACTGTCCTGAGTTTTTGCATAGTGGTATAAGAGTATGAAACCATTACATTTCCTTCTGAGATCTAATTTTCTGTATTTCTTTAATAAAAGCCTTTCTTTGCGCTAGCTTGATAATGAACATTTCTGTGTCTCTTCTCTCTTCAAGATCTGTTACAGTACTTGGTTTGTTCTTTGTTGAACACCCTTAAACTCTTTGATGAACCGCTTGAGTCTAGCGATAGCCTTTACGGCTCTCGACCAATCAGAGAACTTCTTTAAACGCTCTAGAACTGGATTCACGTCCTTTGACTGTGCTGTTGGTGTACGATCTTTACTGAGTTGAACATCTGTTTTGGGTGGTAATGGGAGTTTGCAGTACCCATTTTGTTTTACGTTTTATGCCTTTGGTCACCTTTGACCTGAGCATGCCTTCCTGTGAGACTGAGTGGTTGTCTGTTGCGTGCTTAAGAAAATCAGTTTCTAAAGTCTTTACCATATCAATTGAACTGACTTCCTTTACTTGGGTGTTGCATACAAGATGCACATGTTTGGGTTCAACTGTTGATTGTGACACAGGGGTTTCTTCGCGAACAATGATTCTGTGACTTGTGCTGATGACGTCTTTATGATTTTGAACTTGAGATGAGCAACCAACTATGCTCCAGCCAAGGTCGGTTAACTGTGCATAAGGTTGGTTCTCACTGCCTGCAAGAACTTCTCGTGGTAAGAGGGCTTGTTGACAATTGTAGCCAATAAGGAGACCAACTTTACATTCGAGCATTGGAGGTAGCTTATCTGCCAGCCTTTCGAGATGTGGCCACATTAAGGCGGTTTCAGACGTTGGGATATGTGATCTATTAACAGGGATGAACTCTCTTGTGTAGACTGGTGGCAATGTGATTCTCTTTTCATGCTTATATCCTCTGACTTGAAGGTTTACCAGCTTATCACATGGTATTACTGTTGACTTGGCGGACATAGTTGACAGTCGCAGATTGACTTTGCCTTTACTCGTGTCAAGATCTTGAGCTACTTCCTCCAAGATGAAGGATGTATCACTCTGTGAGTCGAGGAGGGCATATACTAAAACTTCTTTGTTTGGGTGAATTTTTGATGAAACCCAGACAGGTACTATAGAGGACGTTAATGTGCCTGAAGTTGATCGGGTTACTCTATTAGAGATCGCTAGCTCAGCTTCTTCTTTAGTGTCGGCTTCTTCGTCTTGAGTGTTATCGCTCGTTGCAGATATTACCCTTTTACGTTCAATGAATTTGTCGTCGTGTAAACATGTAGGATGTTTTCTTTGACATTTTTCGCATGTGCTCCTGGTATCGCACTCCTTCGAATGATGTCCTCTTTTTAAACATCCAAAACACAGCCTTTCTGCTTGTGCAAACTTGATACGGTCTTGGACGGGGTTTTCTGTGAATTTGAAACATTTATCAAGTGTGTGACCATTTCCTTTGCAGAACAGACAGGTCACAGTATATGTGTGGCTTGAGTTTGTTGTTAACGTTTTTGCTTGAATGACTTGGCTTCCTGAGTGTTTGGGTTTACTCATTTCCAAACCTTTTAGAGCTTGTACAGAGGCTATGGGATCACAAGCTATGTCGGCTTCAGTGGATATAAAATCAACAAACATGTGAAAGGATGGGTACCTTTCATTACCAGCCCTTCTTGTTATTTCCGTAGCTGTCCGGCTCCATCTTGTGGTTAGCCACTCTGGAAGTTTTAGCAAAAGTTTCTGAATTTGCATACAGTCATTGAGAACCTCCAATGCTGTTACGTGTGACATTGCAGCTTCGCAAGTCTTAAGGAAGTCAGCAAACTCTCTCAACTCATTTCCATCCTTGGCGTTAATTTTTGGCCAATTGTTAAGTTTGTCTCTGAAACATTTTCCTATGGTGAATGGACTTCCAAAACGCTTTTCTAGCACCTTCCAAGCTGAATCATATGCGTCATCTGTGCCTACTAAGAGAAGGTCTTCAACTGCTCTCTTTGCTGGTCCACCGAGGTATCTTTTGAGATAATAAAGTTTCTCGTTCTTTGGAATGTTTTTTCTTTCTATCAGGATTTCAAATGACAACTGCCAGTCTTTAAACTTTAAAGGGTCGCCAGTAAACAATGCAGGTTCTGGAGTTGGAAGGCGATTAGCATTTATTGCTTCTGCTAGTATGCTAGCTAGCTCGTAATTTAGCTGTTGTTGAATTGCAACCGATGAGACTTGTGTGGCTGGAGGGATGAATGGCGGGCTTGACGCTTGGAGTGTTTGGTTTGTGGTGGCCTCAGATTGTTCACCAGGATCTGGTTGAGCTTGGTTTAAGACTGTAGGAATGTGTAACACAGGCCCGAAGGGAGCTTGTGTGACTTGTGGGATGCATGGTGGGCTTGATGCTTTGAATGTTTGGCATGTGGTGACCTTAGGTTGGTCTCTAGGATTTGGTTGAGATTGGTTTACGATCACAGGAATGTGTGGTATACTAGCTAGCTCGTAATTTAGCTGTTGTTGAATTGCAACCGATGAGACTTGTGTGGCTGGAGGGATGAATGGCGGGCTTGACGCTTGGAGTGTTTGGTTTGTGGTGGCCTCAGATTGTTCACCAGGATCTGGTTGAGCTTGGTTTAAGACTGTAGGAATGTGTAACACAGGCCCGAAGGGAGCTTGTGTGACTTGTGGGGTGAATGGTGGGCTTGATGCTTTAAGTGTTTGGCTTGTGGTGACCTCAGCTTGTTCACCAGGATCTGGTTGAGCTTGGTTTAAGACTGTAGGAATGTGTAACACAGGTCCAAAGGGAGCTTGTGTGACTTGTGGGATGCATGGTGGGCTTGATGCTTTGAATGTTTGGCATGTGGTGACCTTAGGTTGGTCTCTAGGATTTGGTTGAGATTGGTTTACGATCACAGGAATGTGTGGTGTATATCTAAGGCTCGTAGCATTGTGGGCTTGGGTCAAACTTGGAGCTTGAAAGGGAACGTGTGTTATGATAGGGATTGCTTGAATTTCATTGTCTGTTTTAATACTGCTTAGTAAACTCTGACCATCAGAAATACTTTCACCTTATATAGCACATAAAAACAACCGAAGTCGACCAAAGTGCTTTACAGTTAAAAAAATAAAAACAGAGTAAAATACCTTCTGCCGTGCCTCCTGAAGCTGTAACTTGAGGAGCTGATTTTCTAGGTCAGCTTTTTCATCTTTTTTTCTTTTTAAACTTGTCCTGTGCCACCTGCAAATGATGTAGTAAATGTTTTTCCCACTTAGCATGGTCGCACCCTGGGAGATCGGGATTTTTCACCATCAGCTCTGACACTTCATCAGGTACTCCCTTCAAAACTGCTTCTCTGAACAATTCAGTCAGATTTGAAGGTTCACCATTTGGATTAACTGTTGTGTGTCTCATCCAAGTTTATACTGCTTGAGTGATGTAATCTTTCGGGTGGACATTACGTTAAAAATACACTACACGCGTTGCAGCTCCGCCCCGCTCCGGTCTGACCTCCGTAGCAAATACGCACCCATTATAATCAATGACAGAATTTACACTGGCTCCGCACGGCGGCAGCGAGCAGCGGAGAGCGGACGGCAGTCCGTCAAAATTAGAAATTTTTCTATTTCTGCCGGACGCCGGAGCTGTGCCGGAGTCAACTTTTGAAGATTACGTCGCACCAACAGGAAAAGGAACGAGCACAACTTCCGTATTTACAAAATAAAATCACCACGGGCGGACTAATCCTAGCTCTATACGGATTTATTTGTACAAAAATGCTGTCAAACTATCATTTATGACTACGCCTACAAACGCAATACAAGAAATAAAAAGAAATACAAGAAATAAATAAAGTATTTTATTCTGAAATGTAATACATCACTTCCTGTTGCTCAAACCATGTCCTGTAGCTCATTTACGAGAGAATATCAAGGCAGCAGTCTCTACTGTTGTTCTCCTTCTTCCACCGAGTGAATTGTTTTGTTCTGACTTACTTATTTATCACTTGATTTATCGCGCGATCTCGCAATTCCCGCGCATGCGTCTCGGAGCAGCGCATCCACTCGGACCTGAGCTGAGCGCAGGTAGTGGAAATTGGACTCGCACAGCTGCGACCTGTGGAGCGGGGCGGAGCGGAGCCGCGTGTAGTGTATTTTTGGGGTCAGGGTCCCATTCAAATATTGGTATTGCTGCTGGGGTAGACAAAGGGAACTGTCGCTTAATTTGTCTGGCTAATTGTGTAATTACCACTGCTAAAGGAGTGTGGTTTGGCTGAGTGTCAGTGCGGGTGGCTCGTTCCAACTCCTGTCCCACCATAGGGGTGACACAACTAGGGATGGGAATCGAGAACCGGTTCTTTTAAAGAACCGGTTCTTTAGAATTGAAGGCTGCTTGTCTTAACGATTCTGTTTATCGGTTCTCTGACTCGTTCTACTGACTCGCCGTGGTGACGCATTTACGTGATGACATCACAGACGTGTCGTATTTGATGTTCAATATGGCGTCAAGGAAAAAGCGAAGACGAAACCAGGTCTACTTGCAACACATGCAAAGCGTCGATTACAATAAAGGGCGGAAATACTTCTAACATGCAGAGAGAAGCATTTGACCACTCAGCATGAGGTGAGTTTGCACAAATGTATCGTCTTTAACATGCTGCTTCATGACGCTGCTTCGTGGTTGCGGAAGCGGAGCTAACAAACTAGCGTCCTCTGTTTTACATGTTACAGCACGTAATGTGAAACTCCTCCAGTTCCTGTCACTTGACTTTTTTGCTTTACTGCTTCCACTGTGTTGTATAAATAATCTCCATCTCCTGTAATAACATTTAGCTGACGAGGATTGCCGGAGTCTGGCTGGCTCAGAGGCTGTTGCTAGCACACTTTAGCTTTCAGGATGACGTTTTTCAACACACAACAGACCTAAAAATGCCACCGTAGAAATGGGAGCAAAAACAAAAGTGTTGTTTTATATTTTTGTTCAGTGTGTTTCATTGTAGCCTCTTTCTGTTGTGAGAGCTTTTTTTGCTGCTCAGTGTTTTTAATGGTGAATTTCTTCTGAAGCTGGCAGAGCTGGGAGAGACGCAGAGGGAGAGATGAAGAGGGAGGCAGAAGCGGATGAAGATGATAACTATGTAAGTTTTGTTTTTTGAAATGAAAAATAATAGATTGCATGGAATATTACACTATTTATTTTAAAATTGAAACTTGTGAATTACAAGTTGTGGTTATGTCAATAATTTCAGATGCCTCCTGTAAAGCAGCAAAAAGAGACAGCCCTAGAAGAACTTTTTGAGGAAGAGGACAGAAGTCCAACTGTATAGAAGCCTATCACCCATTCCAACCATGGACAGCCCCTTAATAATGTTAATTAGGAACTGTTTTTTTCATAAAAGTTCTATTTTTGTTCTGGTTAAAGAGCATTAAATACTTCATGCACACAAATAGTGTACTATATTTTTTGCCAAACCAACCCAATGAGAATTGTTAACAGAATTGATAAGGAATTGAATCGATAAATTATATCGATAAAGGAATTGGTATTGATAATTTCTTAACTCCCATCCCTAGATAAAACGTCCTAAAATTGCTCTAAAATCTCTTAGTGCCAAAGTCATTCCTCTCGTGAGTCCATCCAGCTCAGACAACCACAAACTTCCTCCCGCCGAGAGGCTGGGAAGTTTATCAACCAAAGCATCTCGATCTCCCAAGGGAAAAGGTACATATTTCAGTGTCTCTCCTGCTGACTGTAGCAAGGGGTAGTTTCCCTGCACCTGTCTTGACCGGAGTATCATGGGGTGTGTTTTCTCACAATACTGTGCACAAGCTTCTCTTTCCTTTATCTCATAATCTGATAACAAGTCCTCACATTCTTCTAGAAGCTCTTCTTCTGTCAGAAAACCTCATTTTACCCCTCTCTCAGTGACCTTTCCCTTAGCAACCAGAGAGATGTTAACTCCAGATTCATCTATACTGTACTCATTTTCTTATGTTTTTGCTTCTCTGCATGTTCCAGCTTTTGTCTAATTCTGGTCATCTGTTCCTCAGTCTCATGCAATGATTGTTCTACTGCTTGAAATAACTGTACATGATCATTAAACTCATCCCCTCTCATATTATCCCTGTTCTCCACCCCCTCCCCTGAGACAGAGGAGTAGGTGGAGCCAAGATCTTCCTGTCTTTTTCCTGAGTTGACATCTCCTTTTGGAGTAGAGGCAGTCTTAACACTACTTTGACTAAGGCTGCACTTTTTAGCACAAGTGAACTTGGCTTCTAAATCCCCAGCTCCCTTTCTGTGAGCTAGATAATATGATTCACATGCTAATGACCCCACATCTCATTAATTCTACACCTACACCCCCCCACCCCTCAGTCCAAAATCAGCAGATATGGCAGAGGGAATTAGGTTCAAGATACATAAACTGTGACAAAAAATAAGTTTTGAAAAATAATGTGAAATTTAGAAGAAACTTTGAAAAATAAGCGAGGATACACTCGTTAGAATGGAACATTTGGAATGAACAACATTTGCATTATAAGTGTAGGGATATCGCAGCGGTCAGTTTACTGACTATACAATATTCCAGATGATAGATTTGAGTAGATTTCATCTGACACAAACTTATCATCAATATTCACGAGTTCTCTCTTTTTAGATTAATACCTATAATTCTGTGCCTTGGAGATGAGAATGTAAAGACAT
>JBBPBX010042954.1:4727-28156 GCA_038048925.1 Garcialebias charrua | reverse complement strand
GTAACTCAAGGGTTTGCTGTATATATATTTTTATGGTAGATGCGTCGTAACCACAAAACGCCAGAACCCGAGGACTACCTGTATATAAAAGGAGTGATATAAAACAAAAACAAAAAACAGCTACATTACAAAGCGGTGTAAAATACTAAAAACAGGATGTCTTTGTTGATTTTTGCCATGAACTTAGGAGTTGTTTAAAATCCCTTTGTGATTTCAAGCTTCAGCTTCAGATATTTCTGCAAGGTGTTCCAGGAAACAGGAGCGGAGTAGGAGAAGGCCCTTTTGCCATATTCGATCTGCACTGTTGGGACACTGCAGGTAATGATTTCTTGGGAGCGCATACTGTAGCTGCACTGACGACGTGACATGTAGAAGATGTATGAAAGCAGCAGAGCAAGAGGTGATTTAAAGATGAAAATGTACCAGTGGGAGAGTCTGCGTGAAGCTAATGATGTCCAGTTAACCAGTGAATACAGGGTGCAGGAGCAACTGTGTCTGCATGGCCAACTTTGTTACTCATTTGATCTGAATTTGTAATCAATGCAATCATCACATGATAAACCAACACTTACAGTGTAATTCAATTTGCAGCGCACTCTGTGGGTGTTTTTGTCAGTGAGTACATTTACTACCTCTTCTGCTCTTCCCTCAAGACATTGGCACAAATGTGTTTGCAAACAAGTGTTACATTTGATTAAAAACCAATCTGACCTACATATAAAACAAACAAATTAAGACTAAATTAGCTAACGCAACAAAAAGATGTGAATAATATCCAAACACCATTATTGTGGAGAGCTGATAGAAACTAAACCTAAAAGAATCTTTATGTTTAATTCAGCAGATTCCAGTAATGTGTACAGTATCTGCACTGGTTGGAACTTGTTAGTTTTGTGGTGATTTTATCTGAATGTCAGCTTGACTATCTAACACAACAGGCCCACTGAGGTGCAGAACAGCTGATCTGTGCAACAACACATACAGCTCACCAACTGTACCACCCTCACACTCAACAGCTGTCCATGAACTCAGCTGTCCATGAACTCCGTGAACTTGTCTATAGAGCATTCGTATAGATGAATGTTACACCTCAGTTTGATTTACACACAGTGGAGCCATTAGGATTAATAGAAAAAAAATACTTTACTGATGCAGAAAGACAACTACGTCATTAACTGCATACCTGCGAGTGGTTGGAACATGGCATGGACATTTACTCTTGCACTGGAAGCCATAATGTTCTTCAGGACACAATCGGACATCACAAGTTTCTCCCGAGTATCCCGGCTCACACAGGCACATCCCATTGGTATGGTAGCACTTGCTGTTGTTCTCACAATGACACATCTTTGAACATCCAGCACCAAAAGTACCAACTGAGCACTCCTCCTGACACCTGTTAACAAGAGACAGAACCGTTCACGTCCAGTGATTTGTACAAGTGATGGGGATCAGAAACTGCCCTAAGCATAAATGTAAACTATCTTTGTGCTTATTAGTCATGGGAATTATGACTCATTTTAGGGATCTGAATCATTTGGTTCAGTTTATCAGAAAGAGGTATAGTACTTTATTTTTCGGCCTATAAGTCACAGTTTTTTGCAAAATTTTCATGCCCTGCGACTTATAGACCAAAGTGATGTATTTATGGATTCTCCCCCCCCCCCCATATTTATAAACATTTATTTTGCTGAGATATGACCATTTTCATTCATTCAGACTGAATTTTTTTTAACAGTACAATTTTCAGCCGCTTGATGTCAGCAGAGTAGTAGTACATAGTAGTTGTATGGCATGCCGTTGCATCATATAATAGGTAAATGTGGCTATAATGACAAATTAAAAAAAAGTTCAATACAAAAACTAGACTTTATTTATTATACTTTACTTTATACATTATTGTTTTTGTTTTTTTTACTTTTTTGAATTGTCCATGTCCTGGATGACTGAGAATTTCCACCAGCTATTAATGACATAATCGGCTTGCCATAGTCCGCTTTCGTTCTGCTCGCCGTTTGGAGCAAGTCAAACCAGCTGTGCTGCCGTGGCAAAATTCAGCTAATTTGACCATTAAAGTGAGTTTATTAAATAAAAGTTCAACTGCGACATACTTTTGCTATAATTTCGAGGTCCTACCCCAGAGAATTTTGGATAAAGTAGATGCCATTTCCTGCATTCTGGTGTATTTTACAAAGGTTTGTTACAGTAGATTAACATGAAACAAAAGATGTAAACTCATTATTGAAATGGTAAGGGACGTTCACCTTAGGACAAACTGAGGTCGCTGGTTTGTCAGTTGCTTAAATGATGTTATAATCATCAACATTAAAAGAAACAAATATTTGAAATATATCAGTCTGTGTGTAACAAATTAATATACAAGTTTCACTTTTTGAATGGAATTACTGAAATAAATAAACTTTTATGACCAGCACCTGTATTTCAAATGTACTTTTAATCACTTTATGTGTGATTTATAAGTGCATTAAACTGCTATATGTAACTTTTCTAACAATATTTTTTTTAACATATTTCTTCACTCTGTCACTACCTCCTGACAGACTTATGTTAGACAACTAATCTCTGAAAAAACTATAGTCCCCTTGCTTCTCTAAAAGCATTTCTAAAAAGCCACAGTGACCCGCCGTTAACCAGCCAATAAAAACAGAGCTTCTCACGCTCCTAACCCACGCCCCCGCCTGTCCCAGCCCGCAGCGGCCGTGCACGTTCTTATTCAAAGTATTGCAAAGCGATGCAAAACTGTTTTGTATGTGACACAAATGTATTAAATTCCCCTTCTTCATCCCTGATCTGGACTTTTCTTTTGTTTTTTTCCAAAAGTCAAGTGATCGCTTCCTCCTCGCTGACTCCATGACAGAAATCATAAGGAAATGAATGAATTTGTCACGAGCGAATTAAACTCGGGTTCAACGTGGCTGCGCGAGGCTCTCCAGATTTCCTGGCGTTCTGGTGTGCTGGACCAGCGCTCCCTGTTTTTATTTTATTTTTTAGAACGTTTTATTAACATATAAACACAGAAGATCACAGCGGCTGACAGGACATGCAGTGGAGGCGGAGCTACAGCAGTTCAGCCGAGAGCAAGTGGGAACAGAGCCATATATAATAATAATAATAATGTCTTTGTCTGTAATCTGTGTATGTTTCCCATACACAGACGAAATTCGTCTCTGCATTTAACCCAACCACCACCAGGTGGTGCAGTGAGCAGCCAGAAAGTGCTCGGGGAGCTGGAGAATTAGGTGTGCACTCATAGACACACCAAGGTGTGTAGTGGCCAGGACGCGAACCCGCGTCCTTCGGGTCCCAAGTCAAAAGCCCTGCCACTACACCATCTTGGCTCCTTATATGGCTCTGAGGGGGAGGGACCAGAAACGTGTCTCTGTTCAAAATTCTTCTAAGTTCTAGCGTGTTCCAAAAATTACATATACAGTACTGTAGCAACTTTAAGTGCAGGATCATTTCTCATTTAATTAGTATATCCCACATCAGCTGTGCCTCGTCCTCCTCCCTGCTCTGCAGTGATTCACACATCAGTACACAAAAGTGCAGGAACTTACGCATAGTGCAAAACTTTAATTATATTTGTGTTTTTTAATAAAAATGCCCATGACTTTGAACTTTTAGGGGCGGAGATTTTTTTTAAAGAGCAGAAGCAGAAATGTGAAGGAACAGCTCTGATCTTTTTCTGTTGCTGCTCCAAAACTGTGGAACGATCTCCCTCTTCCCGTCAGACAAGCTCCTTCACTGTCCAGTTTTAAAATTCTTCTAAAAACACATTTTTACTCACTGGCTTTTAGCACAGACTGAATTTGTTCTGCACTGTTTTTATTGATCTTAATGTTTTAACAACTGTTTTATTTTTATGTGTTTAAATGTTCTTGATTTTATGTACAGCACTTTGTTGCAGCTGTGGTTGTTTTAAAGGGCTCTATAAATAAAGTATTATTATTATTATTATGTGATATTATGAAGCTTTGTTTAAAATGATAGTTTTATAGTGAATAGTTTTACAGTCACTCTTTGTCAGGCGGGTTGAAAAGTATGCAGAGTAATCCTTCAAATGTGCAGACACGGCCACACGCCTCCTCCTGTCTGCACCGGACCACGCAGCTAAATTACTCTACCTGAACAGGCAATTTAGAACCAATCTGCACATGCGTCTAACACAAACTGAAACTTATTGCTTGTGTATGTTGACCTGCGTCAAGAGTGAGTTGACAGATGTGGTGGAGAGAATCCGGTGAGTTTTCAAAATAATTTTTTTCCTTCTTTTTTACTGTGCGGCCCGGTACAAATTGACCCACGGCCCGGTGGTTGGGGATCACTGCCCTAATGGATAGTAAAGGTGGTTTCTCACTGAGCTGCAACTGTTGGTCACAACCTATATTCGGGTGCAACCTATATTCCGGAAAATACGGTAGGTGGATTTGTACCAGTTCTTCAATGACTATTGAAGATTATCAGTGTGGTTTTTAGATGTGGACTAGTGCTTCAGATGTTTTCTGTCAGAGGACAGCAGCCGTGCAAGTGTTAAAATACAGCTGTAGTGCTCTTGAGGCAGTAGTCACCCTGTGACTATTTTGAGAGAAAAGTCACACAGTGTGTTTTAATGGTGGGGCTGCATGCCTAAGCAATTCACGCCAGGAAGTTGAGAACCCTGCAAAAATTGCAAGACATTCTGGAGACATTCTGCTGTGTCTCTCATAAAAGCTGCTCACCAACTACACCCAGCCCAGGGAGATACCACCTTAAATCAAGAGCAGTTTGAGCAACAAAACAGGTAGCACCTTTAGTAAACTGAGCCTAATGATTCAAATCCCAGGAAAGAGCCATAAATCTCAACACTACACAATTGCCGTGTTTCCATCTATTTTCATTTCGAATTTTGAGCCAATTTTTTAAATCTCTCAAAAATGTAAATACTAATTAATGCGGATCAGAAGTGTTTCCATCTACTGGCTTGAAGCGCATCTACCAAGCCACGCACAGCGTCATTACGTCAGCGTCATTACGTCAGCGTCATTACGTCAGACGTCAGCGTTGCGCATGTCTACAGTAAACAGGAAGTAGCGGTTGAAAACAGAACCCGGCCACACTCGTCAAAATGGAGAGAATATTTCAGGTATGTGTTGCTATCGGGCAAGTTGTATTTATTCTGTCATGCCAACTAGTTTTAGCGATGTTACATGTTGTCCGGAGCGGAAACAGCTGAACGTCACGTGACGTGAATGTTCGCTACGGCAGAACTGAGTCGGCAAATCTGTTTCCATCTGTCGTTTTGCGCATCTGCTCATTTTCGAAGATCCCAAAAACCACCTCAAGCGAGCGTATAAACTTTTTGGCGAATTTGAGGAAGTAAATTCGCATTTTGCCGTTTCCATTAAGCTTTTCTGCTGCGATACTTCAAAAGGCGCATCTAGAAACCTTGATGGAAACACAGCTTTTGTTACATTTCTTTAACCATAAAGTCACTCTTTTTTTAAAGCCATGCATAGTATCTTAGAGTTATTTTGTGATAAAATTGCAGGATTGGTGAATGACCCAGATGCCGGTGAGCAAGGCACCACCACAGCAGAGTGGACATTCAGAAAACAGAGCTATGGATAAAGTTTGCAGAGAACTACTAGAAATTCAGGAACAAAAATCAAGATATACACTCTGCTGCTCACACGCTGACATGATTTCTTTATTTTCCAAACTCTAACAGACAATTTTTTTAACGTAAATCACATGTACCTTATTTCTTGCATATTGTATTTATGACCTTTGCACACATGATTATTTTTCTACCTCACAACCAAATCTCTGCTCAGCCTATTTTTAATTATTTGTTATTGAAACGGAGGTCATGCCAACAAGGGAAAGTTCATCAAAATGATATGAAAACATAAAAAGAGTGATAAATCGTCCAGTAACACACCAGCTTCATTCCTCTTCTGTCGCAGAAGACAGAGCTGTACGTTTTGTGGGTTTGGGTGTGATATGTTCAACTCAATGCATTACTGGGATGTTTGGTTTGCTTCAAACCCCTTATTTACTTATAAAACTACACTTAGAAAGTTATTCCCGTCTAGTCACTGGTATATCTAATTACACGACGGCACACACACTGATATTGGCAATTATGTGGTTCAAAGGCCTGGTGCTGCAATCAGCTGAGATTAGTGTGAGAAAACACACCAGTTAGAGTTCTTGGGGGTGTTTTCTGCCCTCTCTCTTAAGTAGAAAAAGATTTTTACGATACAGATTACTAAAGACGTGCATGCCAGGTGTCATGGATTATTAGTCGTACTCAAATCTGAACTAAAAGCACAGGAAACAAAGGAACTAAATAAATAAAAATAAAAAACATTAAAAGATTTACCAAAAATCTGACGGATTTCTTGTGTTGTTGTTGAATTTTATATGGATGGATTGAAAGACTTATTGATGAATGAATGAATGAATGAATGAATGAATGAATGAACATACAGACTGACTGACTGACTGATAAATGGATAGATGGATGAATGAATGAATAAATTAATGACTGGATTGATGGATGATGGATGGATGAATGAAAGGATGGATGAATGAATTAATAAATGGATGGAAGGATGTGATAGATTATGGATTGATTAATTGACAGATAGTTTGACTCATTAATTAATTAATTAATTAATTGATTAATTAACAAACGGACTGGCTGACTGACTGACTGATTGATGAATGATGGATGGATGAATGAATGAATGGATGGTTAGATGGATGGATTGATTAATTGACAGATTGATGGATGGATGGATGGATGGATGGATGGATGGATGGATGAATTAATTAACTAATTAACAAACGGACTGAATGACTGATAGATGAATGGATGGATGGATGAATGAATGAATAAATGGATAGATGGATGGATGAATGAAATAATTAATTAACAAACGGACTGACTGGCTGACTGATTGATGATGGATGGATGGATGAATGAATGAAGGGATAGATGGATGGATTGATTAATTAACAGATTGATTGATGATGGATGGATGAATGAATAAACAAATGGACTGACTGACTGATTGATTGATGAATGAATGAATAAATGAATGACTGAATGGATTAATGAATGGATGGATGACTGAATGAATAAATGAATGAATGGATAGATGGATGGATTGATTAATTAACAGATTGATGGATGATGGATGGATGAATGAATAAACAAATGGACTGACTGACTGATTGATTGATGAATGAATAAATGAATGACTGGATGGATTAATGAATGGATGGATGACTGAATGAATAAATGAATGAGCAGATGGATGGTTTAATGAATGGATGGATGAATGAATGAATAAATCAATGGATGGATGAATGAATGAATAAACGGATAGATGGATGGATTGATTAATTAACTGATTGATTGATGGATGATGGATGGATGGATGAATGAATAAACAAATGGACTGATTGATGAATGAATGAATGAATAAATGAATGACTGGATGGATGGATTAATGAATGGATGGCTGAATGAATGAATAAATCAATGGATGGATGGATGAATGAATAAATGAATGACCAGATGGATGGATTAATGAATGGATGGCTGAATGAATGAATAAATCAATGGATGGATGAATGAATGAATAAATCAATGACTGGATGGATGAATGAATAAATCAATGGATGGATGAAATAATGAATAAATGGATGGAGAACCAAATGTTCAATGTACAAGATTTTGTTACTTTTGAAAGAAGCTTTAAATGTCAAACTAATAAAATGTTATATTGATAAATGTCTCATTAGGAAGTGTTCAGTCCTGGTCCTTGAGGGCCACTGTCCTACATGTTTTTTTCTCCAACACACTTGATTTTAATCAATGGGTGAAGTTTTCTGCAGAACTTCAGGAGGTAATTCGACTTTTAAATCAGGTGTGATGGAGAAGAGAAACAGCTAAAACCTGCATGATGGAGACCTTTGAGGACCAGGATTGGACACACCTGGTCTAAATCACATCAAGTCAATTTCTGAATGCAACCTAAAATATCTGAAAAATGTTTACAATTTTTACTTTTTTTTTTTAAAGAAACATATTTCCTATATACTGCTGGGTATGTACAGTATTTTGCAACAAATAAGATAGTAATAAAAATCTTACCGGCCTCCAGTGTATCCAGGGCTACAGAGACATTGTCCAGTGGACGCCAAACAAAAGCCATTATTGTGACATTGACATTCCTGGGAACAGTTCTGTCCAAATCGTCCTTCTGGACATGGCTGTCCACACACTGTCCCCTGAAAGCACCAGCAGATATTTAAATATAGTTTAAACCTGGAGTCACTGACCAAATTGGCTCAAGGGCAGAAGATTTCTGAGCAGACTCTGTGAGGGCCAGCCTTGAGTGTCATTTCATCCATTGATCAAATTTCATCATTATAGGTTTATACACAGCATTTAATATACTGTACTACTATACTTTAGAGGCCATTTATTTGTTGGTGAGATGCTGAGTATTAACTGTTGTAAGGACTTTTTACAAAGTTTTATGGTTGCTATTTTGCCCGAGTCCCTGTATAGGAATGTTAAGATAAATATAATGAAGACAATAGAAATATAAAATCAATATACAGTAAATTTAAATAAAAAAGATTCACTTTGTCTGAACTCAGAAAACTTCTATCACATTTGAACAGGAGATACAGACTATATAAAATTTAAAGACCGTGTAAAGTGAATTTCAACATTTTCTTCAATAAACATTATAAATGTCATAATTGTAATCTTGTAAATGAGTAAAAAGTCTCAAAATTGTAGCTCAATTAATTTTGGAGTTATAGAGCAAACTGTGTATAAACATATTTCTATTTCAGGATTTTTTAGGCGTGTTTTAAATGTGACCGCGTTTCGTCACGCGGTCCTCATTAGTATAGCCCCACCCCCTGCAGCTCCAGCCGTATAAATTCGCCTCGGTGGAGCCGTTCACTCGCGAATCGCAGATAGCATCAGATAGCAATAGCATAGATATTTTGTTCATTGTTAGCTAGCTAATCAATTATGCCTCGTTCGTGCATCTTCCCTGGATGTCGCAATGGTCAGGGCACCCGTACAAATCATAACATGTTTTTATACCGCGTGGTTTTATACCGAGTATCTGTAATGCCTGGATAGGTCAATGGATAAGGTGTTTGCCTTCCGTCCCAAACCCCATGGGTTCAAATCCCGCATGGTACAACTCTTTTTTTTATTCATTCCAGATTAAAAACACACAAGAAAACTATTTACAAAAACAGCGTAACTCTTGGAAAAAGTAGCTGCTGTTACAGACAGAACTCGGATAAAAACAGAGCAGGTTTACTGGATCTCTGCTGCCTGCCTCTCCACACAGTCAGCTCAGGGCAGGGGCAGGACACGAGCGCAGCTGCGCTGAAACCACGCCCACGCACTGACACGCCCCCAGCGTTCCAGGGCAAGGCAAAATCATGTTTTTTCATGATTTTTGAGACTTAATTTTATAAGGTAAACAATGTTTTTAATCAGTCAGATTTAAATGGGTGATTAATAACACATATTTATGCCATGTGACAAACTAAAAACACACATTTAATTTCACTTTACACGGTCTTTAACCATGCTTTTGCCATTTTCGGATAGTTCCCACACTTGAATCCATCCATCCATCCATCTTTCGCTTGTTCGTGGGGGGCAGCATCTTGAGCAGGGAGGTCCACACATCTCTTTCCACAGCCACCTCTTCCAGCTCTTCTGGGAGGATTCCAAGGTGTTCCCAGGCCAATCGAGAGACATAGTCTCTCCCGCGTGTCCTGGGTCTTCCCTGGGGTTTCCTCCCAGTTGGACATGCCTGAACATGAACATGCCTCCCTAGGGAGGTGCCCAGGGAGCATTCTTACCATATGCCCGAAACACCTCAACTGGCTCTTCTCGATGGGGAGGAGCAGCGGTTCTACTCAGAGTCTCTCCTGGTTAACTGAACTTCTCAACCTATCTTTAAGGGAGAGTCCAGTTACACTGTGGAGGAAACTCATTTCAACACATGTATCCAGCATCTCATTCTTTCTGTCACTACCCAAAGTTCGTGACCATAGGTAAGGGTAGGAACTTAGATCAGTAGCCAGAGAGCTTTGTCTTACAGCTCAGCTCCCTCTTCACCACAACAGACCAAACAGGACTCCCTCCTCACCCTGGATGCACAGAGAAATTCTGTCCATAAAAATTATGAACAGAATCAATGACAATGGGCAACCCTGGCGGAGTCCAACTCCTACACTGAAGGGGTCCAACTTATTGTCGGCAATGCAAATCAAACTCTTGCACCGCTTGTATAGGGACTGAACAGCCTGTGGCAACGGGCCCCCAATCCCATATTCGCTGAGCACCCCCCACAGTGTACCTCGAGAAACACGGTTAAATGCCCTCTACAAGTCCACAAAACACATGTGGACTGGATGGGCAAACCCCCATGACCCCTTGAGGACCCTAGTGAGGGTAAAGAGCTGGTCTAGTGTTCCATGATGAGGATGGACCCTGCATTGTTCCTCCTGGATATGAAGTTCAACCATCAATGTATTTAGCTTATCCATTACCCCTGAATAGACCTTACCAGGGAGGCTAAGGAGAGTGATGCCCCCATAATTGGAACACACTCTCCAGTCCCCCCTTTTTGCAGAGAGGAACCAACAACCCAGTTTGCCACTCCAGAGGCACTGCCCCCGATGTCCACGCCATACTGCAAGGGGTGTCAACCAAGACAGCCCCACAACATCCAGAGTCTGAAGGAAATCAGGGTGGATCTCAGCCACCCCTGGAAACCTGCCATCGCAGATCTTTTTAACTGAGAGGTTACACTGAGAGTCAGACTCCTGTCTGTGCCTGATCCCTGGCATGACATCATCATACTTTGGTAATCATGTTTGCTCTGGTGTTTCCTTGAATGATTCATTTATTTAAGGTTTTAACACTTGTATGACCTGAATTGGAAAAAAAAAACCATAACCATCATATTCTACGACAGTGATTACCCCTTAAGAGCACTTGGAACTATAATGGTGGGTAAAGAACACTAGAAAATAGTGTGAATAGTGAAAATACAAAAATTCCTCAAAATAAGCAGCAGCTGTAGAGGCTACATGACTCTTTTGTGCTATTTCATGTTCAGTCTTTACTAGGGATGGGGCCGATCCGATCCAGTATTGGTATCGGAATCCGATACCAGCATAATTTACATATCGGATTTTCCGATCCAACCTGCTGATATTTCCGATCCATGATGTATGTCAGAGAGCACGTATATTGCACCATACTCTGTGACTTCTGTCTTAACATTGTGTGAGTTAAACCCAAAGAAGGCACTCTGAGCCTCACAACAGGTAATACCCAAACTTTAATAGCACACAAGAGGCAGGTCTATATGACAGACGTCCTTCTGACTCATGGTGCAGCCCAGAACACTAAAATACTGCTAAGCATTATGGGAAATCAACACAGTCCACTCCCCGTTTTTTAGTTTAGTTTTTGATTGTGGCACTATGAGTTGTAATTCTTGTTGGTTTTGATCAACGGATACAGATTTAAACTATACATTGAATTTACATTCATAAATTCAATGTATAGTTTAAAAATCAAAACCAACAAGAATTACAACTCATAGTGCCACAATCAAAAACGAAACAAAAAAACGGAGAGTGGACTGTGGTGATTTCCCATAATGCTTAGCAGTATTTTAGTGTTCCAGGCTGCACCATGATTCAGAAGGACGTCTGTGATATAGACATGCCTCTTGTGTGCTATTAAAATTTGGGTATTATTTGTTGTGAGGCTCATGCCGGATACCCACCGAACGCGTCTTAAGCATCAAAAACGCTCTTGCCGCACCCTTTTGGCTGCTTGTCACCAGAATCTGTTCACACTGAAGACGCGTCTGATGACGCGCAGTGGGAGGAGCGTCTGGCTCCTTTTCCGGTCGGGTTTGTTTTGTTTCTGTACACCGGGCAGATGAAATCAGCTGTTCGTGAGCCTCGTTACTACTTGAGTGGGTTTTCTACGAGCCGAACTGCAGCTCCGAAAGTTGTTGTTGAGATTAAAACGTTGTTTTTTTTTATGTTTGGGGTGATCGTACGCTCGAGCAGACAGTAGCAACTGTAAAAATGCCAAGTTTCTTACCGGAGGCTGGTTTCTTCATGGAGGCTCGATGGGGTAAGTTTAAAAAGTCCAAAAAAGGTCCCGTCGTCGTTGCGTCATCACATAGCAGGGCCTCTCCCGATTGGCTGCTCGACGCGTCGGCTGCTTTGGACGCGTCGCGTGCGCGGAAAAGAACTGCCGCGCGCTGCCGCGCTGCTTGAAATGCTCAAAACGCGCCGCGTCACGCTTCGCCGCCCCTCGCCGCGCCTATATATAGACTTTCAATGTAAACCGGCTGCTTCCGCTGCCTGAAACGCGTTTGGTGGGTACCCGGCATCAGAGTGTCTTCTTTGGGTATAACTCACACAATGTTAAGACAGAAGCCACAGAGTATAGTGTACTACATGTACTCTCAGTTCAAGAAATTCATTATTACAGCCTCATATACCTGAACGATACCGGATCGCGAAAGTATCGGTCGATAACCAGATTTATTATCAGATCGGAAGTAAGAAATGTGGATCGGTGCATCCCTAGTCTTTACCCATAGAACCTCTGGTTTAGACTGTTTACTGTAATTGCTCGCTTTATAGTTACTGCATTTTGCTGTTGAGCCAAATGACTATGACGTCACTAGACGTAAAAATACCTAAATACTATTATTTAAATAAGAAAAAATAAGTAGTAACGGTTACGTTACCATCCATCCGGCAGGACAGGAGCACTCTCCGGACACATGGTGACACACACCACCGTTCTGACATGGACATCTCTCCTCACACTGCTGCCCATGTTTACCTGGAGGACACAGGTTTTCACAGCTGGAAAATAAAAAACAGCAGTTTGGGACTTTTTATTTTTACATTTGATCCATTTTTGCATGAAAATGTTTCTCTTCTTTTGGTTCCAAATGATAATGATCATTTTGTCAAAACTGCAAATATTTCATTTAAACTAATCTCAAACAATCCTGACAAACTGACACTTCCCAGTCAACTATTAAAATGTATTTTTCCACAAGTTGTTTTAACACTGCATATTTTTCAAAATAGTTTAATAAGTTGCAGGAAATCTAGTGTGCAAATCTAGTGACAAGTCAGTTGGTAGCTTTTGTGCTTCTGTGCATTATATTACTGTTTATAGGCAAATAAAATACTATCTGATGCTACCGGTAATTCATTCAACCTTTATTTATACAGGTTAATCCCATTGAGCTCGGGGAGAGACCTGAATAATAATAGTAATGATAATAAGTTGATTACATCGTACTGTATATGACTTGACATGTAGTAAAGGATGAGGATCTAAATGCAGGACATGAGGAGGCATGAAAAACTCTCATAACTAAAAGTCATTCCTTTGCTGTACTGCGTTAAATTCAATTTCAAAATGTTACATTGAATTGGGTTGTACGGCAGTTGGAGGCTGAATTATGTGGTGCTGTACGAGTTTTTGCTGATCATGTATCTTTATTAAATAAGACCCTTGGCGGTGGATCAACACACGCTTCAGATCAGTCACACACCACAAATACACATCTGTAGAAAATACTTTATCCTTTTTTCTTAAGGAAGACATATTTTGCTACTTGGAGTTGTCTCACCTCTAGGATTTTCTGCTTGCTTTTATTTTAATATGCTAATTTGATAAAAACCGACAAGCTGAGTCATCCAGTCTCCTTTTTCTAGTCCTACCAGTTATTACAAACAGTATTTCACAAAAAGTAAATAAAATATAAAAAATGACTCACTGAAGGTACGTTGCGTGCAAATCAAATATGGATTCTAAAATAATTCTAAAAATTTGCTAAAGTCTCCAGCTATATAAAAAAAATACTACTAACTATATGAAGCATATTTGAGATAAATAATCTAAAGGGTCAAAATGTTATAATTTTCAAATGACAGTTCCCAGTTCTGTCTCTTGGAGAACATTTGTCTGAAAATGTTTGAGCTGATTTTTGTCTCATCTGTTCAAAAGTGATTTTTAATTTTTACAGACATCTCAAGCTGCTGGAGACGTTCTCAAGAAGCCAGGTATCTTCATATCTTTGGACCAGTATAAAACATACAAACCGTGTGGCATACTGTTCAGAATGAATTGATGACTTGATTTGAGGTTGATCATATTTTTAACTTGTAGGATCTTTTTTCAGCCTTCTTTAGCACTTATAAAACAATAAAGTAATGATCTTTTTTAAATATTGAATATGATGACTAGATAAAGGACTTGGACCAAACACCTCAGCCAGTCGTGGTCAGAATGTGTTTAGTTTTCTGTTTGGCGATTCTTCGGTTTGAGACCTGTTCTTGTTTTCTATTCACGCTTTCTGTTTTCTTCTGTGACTTCAGTTCAGTTAGGTCCTGCTCCTCATCTCATATTATTAACAAAAACAGGAGGAATAAGTGCGCTAAGATTCATAACTGGTAACTACCATACCCACCACTGCACCCAGTAGCCACTGGTTAACTGGACATCATTAACCTCACGCAGACTCTTCCACTGGTACATTTTCATCTTTAAATCACTTCTTGGTCTGCTGCCTTCATACATCTCCTCCTACACGTCTCTGCGTGAGTGCAGCTACAGCGTGCACTCTCAGGACATTATTACCTGCAGTGTTCCATCAGTGAGGACTGAACTTGGCAAAAGGGTCTTCTCCTACTCTGCTCCTGTTTCCTGGACTATCTTACAAAAAGATCTGAAGCTCTTGACCTCTAAGTGGCTTCAAACGTCTGCTAAGTTCATGGGAAAAACCAATGCAGTTGTTTTTAGTTTTCTATACCGCCTTATAATCTAGCTGTTTTAGTTTCTTTTTAAAAATACAATTTCTTTCATTTGTTCTTCTCAAATTATATGTTTTCTTTGATATGATTGTCTACTGTTGTCATCATTCTTTGTTAAAATCAGGTCTCTCTTGTAAATGAGACCTTAAGCATCAATGGGATTAACATGTATAAATAAAGGTTGAATGAAAAAGAATGCATAATGTTTCTAATCTGCCACCATGACACTTAGACGAATGGTTTGATATTTTTATGAAAATTTTCTATCTATCTGTCTATCTATCTGTCAATCTGTCAATCTGCAGTGATCTGTCAAATGCCTCCCACCATTATTATGCAGATGACACCATCATCTATTGCTGTTCTTCCTCCCTCAGCCAAGCTTTCACCTCTCTTCAGGACGCTTTTAATATTATTCAGTCACGGCTGCAAAAACTTAGACTGGTCCTAAATGCCGACAAAAGCAAGTTCATGGTTCTTGCCAACAGAAAGCTGCAACCAGAGAACCCACCTCAAATTGGAACCCAAGAGGGAAAACAAATAGAAATGGTCTCCACCTACAAATATCTAGGTTTCAACATTGACACTGAACTGTCTTTTAAAACCCACATCTCCAAAATGGCCACTAAACTCAAACTGAAGCTAGGTTTCTTCTTCAGAAACAAATCCTGCTTCTCATGCAAAGCCAGGAGAACATTAGTAGCTGCAACATTCATGCCAATACTAGATTATGGTGACGTGCTGTACATGAGTGCTGCATCAAAATACCTACAGTCCTTAGACTCCATTTACCACGGTGCCCTTCGGTTCATTACTGACTCCAGTTATCGCACTCATCACTGTGAGCTTTACGTAAAATCTGGCTGGTCATCTCTCAGCACTCGCAGATACACTCACTGGATATCCTTCATCTACAAGACCCTCCTAAACCTAGTCCCGTCATACCTCACCTCCTTAATACAAACATCACACAGTCATTACTCCCTGCGCTCTAACGATTTAGTCCTCCTGTCAGTTCCTCCTGTCAGAACTGAACTAGGAAAAAGAGCATTCAGCTTCGCCGTCCCCTCAGCCTGGAACAACTTACAGAAAGATCTGAAACTATCAACATTCATCTCTCCTGGATCCTTTATGTCAACCGTAGTAGAAAATGTCATCAAGAAACTTGACCATTGCAGATGTTTCTAACCATTACTTATCCAATATACATGTCATTGTTGATTTTTTAAACTTTATTTACCCAACCGAGGTCTGTCTGCTTGTTTTGTATATAATGTATATAGAAATCTGTCATATCCTGTTGGTTTTGAACTGTCAACATCTGTTTACTGTGATTGTAGTTTTCTTTATTTTCTTTTGATAAGTGCAAATGCCTATTGCCAATGTGACGTGTGCTGCTGACCACTTGACCAGGTCACCCTTGTAAAAGAGATCTCGATCTCAACGGGCTCTACCTGGTTAAATAAAGGTGATTGATTGATTGATTGATTGAATCTGTCAAGTCTGTCTGTCTGTCTGTCTGTCTGTCTGTCTGTCTGTCTGTCTGTCTGTCTGTCTGTCTGTCTGTCTGTCTGTCTGTCTGTCTGTCTATCTATCTATCTATCTATCTATCTATCTATCTATCTATCTATCTATCTATCTATCTATCTATCTATCCATCCATCTGACCATCCATTAACTAATTTCATATTTTTATAATCCACAGTCTTATCCTGAAAAATACACATTGGTATTATTTTAGGACATCTGTAAGCGTTACTTAAGACTGCCGAGTCATGTTTGCTGAGTCAGATGAGCAGAGGAGTAACTAACTAAACTGCTGTGGTGTGCAAAGGACACAGATCATGCAACCCCTGTGATTAGGTGCACATAAAAACTGTAATTTAGGGCAATATTGACTGGTCCCATGAGCTTCCATGTTCGGATCAGACCAGGTTCCTTTGGCATTTGGTCTGAGCCAACACTCAGGTTCAGAACAATCCACTTGAGAAACTGGTCTTAGAATCCAGAAAGAAACATAGAAAACTGAGCTTTAAACATGTTTCCACATTGTGGATGTTTACTTGACTTCTTGTTGTTTGAAGCAGAAACAGGAAGCGACTTCTAACACATTCTCCCACTGACTCACAAAGCTCCAGTGTATCCTGGCGAGCACTTGCATTCTCCAGTGGCATGGTGACAGGCAGCTCCATTCTGGCACTGGCATTTCTGCTGGCACCCGTTCCCATAGGTTCCCGTTTCGCACTGGGCCTCGCAGCGCCACCCTCTGTACCCAGGCATGCAGATGCAGGCTCCGGTGATCGGGTTACAGAGCGCTCCATTCTGACACTGACACTTGTTGCTGCAGTGGGGACCCCAGTGGCTACTGTCACAAGCTGAGAAGACGAAACAAACAATAAAAAGGAATATTTAGTAACCACAGCAGATTTTAACTGATATTTTGCTTTCCCAGGAATTAGATTATAGCATTTTCAGGTAATTTAGTAAATGTCAATGTTTAAAATCTAATTTGAATCTAAATATCACAGTAAAATGGTGTGCCCCTATCAGTTCTGATTTTAAACTGCACAGATGAGCTCTCAAATCTTCAGCATGAACTCAGTGCAGGGTTTAACTAAAGCTTTTATAAACTTAGATCAACTTATTCTCAAAAACACTTCCTTGATGTGTTAAACTTGCGTCACAGCGCTCTGTTACACCAAATCTAACAGGATAAACATGCGTCAGTGGAACTGACCACACGTTCTGTTATCATCTCATCAGGGCCAGCCCAAGGCATAAACAAACTACCGGTAAGCAGCTGCTTAGGGCCCCGGGGGCCACTAGGGGGGCCCCTAAGTGGATTTTTTTTTCAATGATTGCTATATGATTGTATTTAATATTTTTGCTCCGCTTTTTAAAATGGTTGCATACATTTACATATCAAAGTTTATGCTCAATCATCCAGGTACAAAAACCATTATGATGAGTCATGTCATCTGGACATGTTCTTTTTTTGTGGAAAGACGTTTCACCCTCCATCCGGAGGGCTTCATCAGTCTGAGGAGTCCCAAGCAAACTGTTTCCCCAGCAGTACAAGCATACATTTGCATAGTAAAAAAAAAAACTAATTAGTCAACTTAAAATTCCTTTTTTTTAAAACCGTTGTGGTTTCAAGTGCAGTAACTATTCATTTACATAATTTAAGTATTTCTTTGATATTTTATTTTTTGTCTGTTTTTGCACAATTTAATTTATTTGGATGCATCTAAGTTATTTTATCTGTTGTTTGTTGTTGATCTTGCACAACAAATTATTTTGAGCATTACTGTTGCAGTTCTTTGCTGTTGTGATTTTTATAAAACTCTCAGAAAGTAATCCATGGATGCATCTACAATTGATTAACTTCTGAAGTCTAACTCAAGGTGTCCGCCACAGCTAATCATCATTAGCTAACACAAACAGGATTATAAATCAGTCAGTTTAGCAGATTTTGAGGTCAAATTAGGTGTGGCAGCAGCTGAGGGTTATTCCCTATACAGTATGTACTTTGAGTGCTATCACATCTCACAAGACACTGCAATATTGCACAGATTACACAAAATGTCATTTACAACCGGAATGGTTACAACTCTTCTACGTACACAAAAATGTTTTAGTCTGAAACTCTGGCTTGAAAGGCAGCAGGTGATATGCATTCTTTCAAGGAATGCTAGGCCTTTAATTCACAGGTGGAATGCGTGTAGGGGGGTAAATGAAATATACAGTATATGTTTGTATTTATTCAAGTTTCACTTATTGAAAAGAAAGGATGCAGAGAGAGAAGAGGCACGTGTAACATAATAACTCTGATTCATTTGAGAGTAAAATAAAAACCCAACTAAACTGTCAGTTTGTCATACATGTAATACGATCCGTTTGAGACACTTGTTTTTTCATCTCTCGAGGTAAAGCAAAATACTGTACAAGAAAATTATAGCATGAGAGTCCTCCGACTCTACAGCGACTCTGTTACTGTGTGGCCCGGCAGAATACGGCCTGGACCCAACTCGTAGGCTGCTGATGTCAGCCACACCTCCAGCTTCACACACGGGAGAACTTATCAGGATCCCTGAGGCAAATAGATCGCTGTGGAAAACTGGAGGGAGTGAGTCATTGCCAAACCTCTCATTACAGGACTCGACTTCATGGAGGTCTATTTTAGGTCCAGTGAAAAGTGACATATTTCAGTTTGTGACAAGCTTTAACCTGTGGTGTGTACATTTCTGTATCACTTAGTTCAGGCATAAAGGACTGCTTTTGTTATTTTAGCCTTTCATATATCAAAAACAATCCGAATATTCAAGAGATGGATGAAATGACATTTGGTTGCAACTTTTATACTTTTCAAAATTTTACCTTTTATTTACAAAACATTTCTTTGTAAAAAATACAGGTGGTCCCCGACTTACGACGTCATCGACATACGAGGTTCCGGACTTACGAGCGGACTAACGAACAGTAAAGTTGTACAGAACATACAGAAAATACAGCACTGGTATGTGTTTTTAGATGAACGTGTGTTAGCTAACCGTTTGTAAACAACGTTCTGTGCATGTTTATGAACCAGTATGTACGTTTGTGTTGAAAAACGAGTGTTCGTAGTAGCGCTAGCATACATTTTCCGACTTACGACCGAAAATCCGGACTTACGAGCGACATGTGTTTCGGGTTCCGACATACGAATTTTCGTGTTACGAGCATCTCATACGAACGGAACTCGCTCGTAAGTCGGGACCACCTGTACAATGATGTCTCTTCAGTTCCTTTAAATTGTTCTCTTAGTGTACGTTGCCCTGCTGCATTTAATTTTTAGCTATTGTTTAACTACTTGTGGCTGTTGGTTGGCCTTTTTGTATTTTTAGCTACTGTTCTGCTACTTTGTTTTAAATTATGTTTGCTTCTTTTAGCTTTTAGATACCATTATGCTACTGTTATAAAACTGTTTCATACTTTTAGCTTTTTTTCTTAGCTTTTTTCCACATTTAGCTAGCCTTGAGACTTTTAGTTAGCCTTTTGTTAGTTTTAGCTTTTAGCTAGACTTTAGCTACTTTTAATTTCTAATTGAATGTTGATGCTTTTAGCTACCCTTTTGGTACTTTTAGCTTTTACCGGTAGTTAACCCTTTGCTGCTTTCAGTTATCATTTTGCTACTTTCAGCTTTTATGTTATATTAAACTCTACTTTTGCTACTTTTAGTTAACCCTTTGCTGCTTCTAGCTCATAGCCATCGTTTTGCTATTGTTAGCTTTCAGTTATCATTTTGCTACTTTTGGCTTTGATGTTATATTAAACTATACTTGTGATACTTTTTGCTTGCATGCTACTTTTAGCTTTCAGCTAGTATCCTTGTTCTTTTAGGTCATATTCTACTCCATTTATCTAGTATTCTGCTATTTTAGCTTTAACTTGCTTTCAGTTTCTTCAGTAAATTTCAGCAGTCGTTCAGCTCTCAGCACAGCATTTCAGCACAACGTTGGATTTCTCTTGGTTTACCTTTAGTTTAGTACTTTGGCCACTGTTGAATCAGTGATGGCGTCTGAACAACCCATCATTACCAGCTGGCAGTATAAAACTCCTGCTCTGGTCGTCAGAACGCGGGTGTTGGCCGACTAATACAAGTCTACTCTGTGGGATCCTGCAGCCCGAGCTCCGCAGCTAATTATGGCTTCTCTGTTCTGATTAGAATAAACACATGGCAGCTGCAGTGGAGATACTGATTGCACCGATGATGTCCTTCATCTCCTTTACGTTTGTATTTTGACCAATATTCAGTCTTTTTTATTTATTTTTTAGCTCTGGTTTGCTCATTAAAAAACTCTGACATAAACATTTACCACATTGCTGAATGCTCCACTGCGCTCCGCATCTGTAGGCTATTTGCAAATGATCAAGCAAAATGCAGCTGCCTAAACACCACAATGTTTGTATACAGTACGTTTTTAGAACCTACACTTTTTAAACTATAAGGGTGATCTTAATTAGTCCATTTAAAGCGTGAACCGTTGTAGTTTTTGAGATGGTTTTAAAAGTTGTTTTTGTTGTGTTTTTTTGGAGGGAGCCGTTTTTTCATGGCCTGTTGCAAGGGGAGGCCAGTGGTGGCCTTAGCCACCATAGGTCAGTCTTCAGCCAGCTGAGTGAAGTTGACACCCCACCCACGTCAAAAATTAAAGCAAACAGTCTGAATGGTTAGTGCTCCGTTAGTGCTGGTTTGTGCCGTTAAAATTTTCGTTTGTGCTGCTTTGGTTTCGGAGATATTAAATATTATTTTTTAGGTCATCTGTTCCCACTGTGTCGGGAGCGCGCACCGCAACCCGAGAGGCGGATCCGAAAAACTACGTCATCGGTCAAATATTTAATTATTAATATCTCATAAACTAAAGCAGCACAAACGCTAGTTTCAACGGCACAAACCAGCACTAACGAAGCACTAACCAACTAGACCAAACTAGACCACTCCGGTGCGTTTCGGAGGTGTATGGGGGGATGGTGACCTTTAGATAACCTAAAAAATAATATTTAATATCTCCGAAACCAAAGCAGCACAAACGAAAATTTTAACGGCACAAACCAGCACTAACGGAGCACTAACCATTCAGACTGTTTGCTTTAATTTTTGACGTGGGTGGGGTGTCAACTTCACTCAGCTTCTTCAGCCACCCTAAGGGCCACCCCAATCATTTGAGGAAATAGTAATTTTAAGCAGTATAAAAACTAGAAAGCATAGTTTCCTCATATGATTGTGGTGGCCATCTTGGATTTTGATGTGGCAACCCAATTTTTGAAAGTGACCTTTTTTACACCTGGATGTAGCTACACATTCAAATGAAAGTCGTTACCCAACTTATTTTTCAGGTTATCATGCTAACACGGACGGATGGAGGGTATTTACACTTTCCAATCTTTGCTCTGCGACAGGAGACAAAAAAGGCTCAGTATTGACTACATTAAAAATAAAAATCTAATTTCACTTTTCACTCTAAAAAGCTGAAATTATTTTGTTAAGAAGAACCAAGCTCAAGACCAAAGTTACCTCTCTAAGAATATAAAGATCTAATGTTAATAATTTGGAGCTGAACTTTCTCATGTTTACATGCTCTGCAACAGATAAACATGGACGTCTACAGCAATTCTACTATTCTGAAGCTGCTCAAGTGGTTAACAGGCTCTTTTTATTCCTCCTGCATTAGTGTGCTTCACTGTGAGTGGATACAAAGTGCATACTTCCCTTTCCTCAGGCAGTCTGGCCTCGTCCTACTAACATAGGTGGGGGGCGTGGAGGGAGATGTAAGGGCACAAAGAGGAGGAGGAGATTTGAGATACTAAAATGCAGATGTAAAACCTTCCTGTATTCAAGTCTGCCATCCTGGTACCTTTGTGAAACTTGACCTAGATTGAAGAAAGGCCAAACTGGAAGAGCCTGGAGCTCCTCATTCACTTCCTAGAGAACAGATTGTTCTCTTTCATTAGCCTATTCAAGATGGCTGGGGACAAAAAAAGACTGCACTGTGGCAGGGTTCAGTCACAAGGGACGGTGCATCAGTGTCTCAGTGCATGGTTTTTTGTTGTTGTTTTACTTCAAGACTTTGTTCTACATTGAGAAATAATCTTTATAACTGCTTTGTATTAGCCGAAGTTCATTGAATTAATACAGTTATTTTCAGCTGTGTCTTCAAACATGTTTTAAAAAGCAAAAAATAATACCCCTTCAGATCCAACACTAAGAGAGCATTTAAGAAGAAGAAAAAAATCAGTGAAGATAATCCAGTAATTTGAGCTGCCAGTTGCTGAGATTTGGCACCAGTCTTACAGTAGACCCTATGAAGGGATTGGAGAGGAATGTTTTTGTCTCTATTAAGTGATTACCAAGTCTACGAGGAATGGAGAGTTTATGGGAACAGAAAGCACCACTCACAATAATATGAAAAATTACCAGTGAGAACAAACATCTGTAGCAATTCACCAGTTTTTCATGCTGAACATTTCATGCTAAGTGTTTTCCCTTGAGTGTGAGAACGTGTCGGACTCCTCGGTTCCCGTCGAGGACTCAACACCCGAATTGTCTGACCAAGACGCCGAGTACGGTTACAGAGGGGAAAGTGTGGATTCCTCCCAGAACCTGGCGCAAATTCTATCGGAACCGGACGTGTCGGTCCCTGCTCTGTTCGACTTGTGCCATAGGGTGGCGGATGCCCTACAGGTCGCGTGGCCAGACCCCACACCTCGCCAACAGGTTACAAGGCTGGCGGGAAACTACTTTTATGTGAAGCAGCAGCTGACGACGTCGCAATAAATGCCCATTTTCCTGGACTTCCTCATGGAGCTCACACGCTCCTGGGCGGAACCCGGAGCTCCTATGACGCTGCCACTATTCCGACTCCTGGATGTCGCTGGAATGAAGGCAGCAGGCCTCGCCAGTGCACCCCTGATAGAGGAGACCCTGGCGGCTCATCTGGCCCCACAGCTACGGAGGCGAAGCC
>JBBPBX010042953.1:3689-28157 GCA_038048925.1 Garcialebias charrua | reverse complement strand
AACTTGGGCTATCCTTGTCCTCTCTGGTCCGGATGACATGGTGTCCCAGTGTTCCATAAAGAACTTCAAATCGTGACTCATCTGACACAGAACAGTCTTCCATTTTGCCACACTCCATTTTAAATGACCCCTGGCCCAGTGCAAACGTCTGAGCTTGTGGAGCTTGCTTAGAAATGGCTTCCTCTTTGCACTGTAGAGTTTCAGCTGGCAACGGCGGATGGCACGGTGGATTGTGTTCACTGACACGATGCTTTCTGGAAGTATTCCTGAGTCCATTCTGTTATTTCCTTGACAAACTCACAAAAAGGGGCCAAAGTTAAAACCTTTTTTCAAACTGAGGGCCAATTTTAGAATCTGCTTCAACTCAAATCAGATGCCCAACATCATCATTGCCATTCCTGGGCTTGTATCACTGGGCACTTTTAAGTGGTTACTGTATACTGAAATTCCCAAGCTTTTATAGTGCTTATACTACGTATACAGTACCCGCGTATCACGTACACCACTGGAGCTGTGCACCAAACGCACAAGACTCACCGACGTTGCAGTTACCGTTTTACGACCTTCTGACCTTCGTCTTTATCAGCAATGCGTTCCAGGAATCCATTAACAGGAATCAGTTTTAAAGTTTACAAATGCAGCCCTGGATCAGATGTAATCGCCCAACAGATACGAGCCTCTCTGAGCCGGGCAGAACCACATGTCTCATGTCTCCCATGGTTGTTAAGAGGGGGGGTCAGAGACAGTTGATCCACATTCTGTTGCGCTGGCTGTTAATCCACTGTTGCTCCATTTGGTTGTTAATCCATTCACAATAAGTAGGTATTATACTACACAGTTTATACACAACTGCTTTAAAGTTCCAAATGGTGCCTGGAATGCCTTTCAGCCCCGCGTTGTGTTTAAAGAGTGATGAATTCTCCCTTCATCGGAGGTTTGAGTTGTTTTTGTTGCTCCGATGTGCTCAAAGTTCTCGCCAGTCATCGCCTGCTCCCTTTTTTCCCTTCAAATCAACAAATAAAAGATTGGCCGTAGAAGTCTGCTTTGTTGTGACCACATTGCGCTCCAATCCATCAGCCGGCCAATCAATATTAGTTCTTACGTGAACACGAGTGTGTCTTGGTCCACTGGGCGTACATGTAAATACTTTGTGGGTTTGATGGAGGAAAGATCAACGTTTAGAAAGTTTTCTGATTGATCGGTGCTGGGTTTGAATTTATAAATGCTAAAGCACCTGTTGCTCATTGATCCACACAAAACGACTTCACTTCTGTGCTGTTTGGTTTTCATTGGGATCTAATCATTAATATTTAATTCTTTTTACACTTTTGGAGGGCATTATTTTGTCCCCAGAAAGCAGGAGCAACACAAAAATCCAGAGTGGTCTGTCTGTTGCTTTAAAAACTCATTGTGGGGATTTCAAGTGCTTTGCTAAACATTGGGATATTTTTTACTGCTTCTTTTTTCTTCATTTTCATTTCCTTAGCTAACTTAGGAAAAACAAAAAAACATAATGTAGGATATGTATACTGGTCAGTTTTACTGACTGTACAATATTCCAAATGTAAGAATGAATAGGTTTACACCAGACAAATCTTAGCATTTAATATTAACGAGTTCTCTCGTTTTAGGATTTAAACATGAACTTGTATGTGACCAGAAAAGAGATGTAAAAGGCATGAAACGTCAATTTATGTTGGTTCAGCAGAACTGAGTCATTTAATTAACAAATCATTAAATTACATCATACATTTATACATGGCTTGATCAATCAGAATTTCCTATTAATTTACTTCTGCACAGATGAAATCATGTGTCCGTAACTTCTAGGTACAACAGAACACAAGTAACTGATCTTAGTATAACTTATCTCTGTAGGCACATTAACTTAAAGTTTTGGCTTAGAGGTTAAAGAAAGTTTAGGAGGAAAATGGAGGAGTAAAAGAAAATGGAAGGGAACTGAGAAGGGTAATATCTTGATGTGTATAACCAGGAAACATGGCAGTTCCTCGGCGGCTTCCGCTCGACTTTGGTCGAATGAACATTGACGTTTTACCTGTGTGAAGATTCTTGGTCTCTGCCTCGGTAAACTTGTCCCAACCTTACATGCATGAACTGTCCGTTCTGCTACGGTTTACAGGTGACCGACGTCCATTTTGCAACGGCTCTCTAAAGACGGCTTCCACCTCACCGGGGTAACAGCCTCAGTTCCGGTTTGGCTTTTCAAGATAAGAGATTCTTTGAAGGAATTTCACTAAAGTGAAGCTTTTATAGCTCGAAGTGAATTTATAACTGGCATGTTATAAATTCTTAACTGATGAAGTGTCCTTAGCGTTTAGACAGACGTTCAATCAGCTCTTTGGGGAACCTCATGGTTTGAGTTCCTCAGCAGACTCCAGGCTCAGACAGGAAGTGGAGCCTTAAAAAAGGAAGTTGACCCAGTTAAATCCACTCCGCTCATTGGTTGTTTCCCAGAGAACGGGAGGGATTTAGCTCAGGTCAGAAGAGTTATCAAAAGTTAAAGAAGTGAAGATTATTCAGTGAAAGTGTTTAGAAAAGTGACAGAAACCCGTCGCCAGTTACACAGATTACTGATTACGCGTTTGATTAACGTCTTAACATTTTTAAACAACTCTGAAAAGTTCAACTTGACACAGTTCTCAACTTTGGACAGCATTCTGATTCCTGTTCCACATATTAAGAATACATCAGCATATTAAAAATGACAGAAGGTTATTCTGATGATATATTCTGAATTAACACAAATTAAAAGTCAAAAAGGCGTTCAATACAAGATCAACTGGACTTTATTTGCAAATTTACAAATTAAAAGGAAGTCTCTTCTGAAATTTGTGTCTTTTGATTCAAAATAAATGTAATAACATAGTGTCCACTCGTCTCCTTGAGCGCCTCAAGAAAAGTGTACCACTAAGAGTTTCAGACAACTGGGTTGTATCACTACAATAACGTAAATGTCTGCCACCTAAGCTGACTGTAGCTGACCAACAATGGAGAACTATCAAAGAACCAAGCGGACCACCTCTAATGAAAATGTACCCAGCTCTTTTGTACCAAATGTACCTAAATTTTTTTGTTTTTTTGTTTTTTAACAATTCACTTTTAAAAGTGGAGTAGTGGCGCAGAGTTTAGAGAATGTGGGCCTGTGATCGGAAAGATGCCGGTTCAACTCCCTGATACAGACGATATCAAAATGTGGGTGGAAAAGGTGAAGCATCCACATCTGCCTCCACCCTCATTTGCCCCACTCTGGGCCCTTGAGCAAGGCCCTTAACCCCCACCACCTGCTCCCCTGGTCACCCTTGATAGCAGCTCTCTGCTCCACACAGAGGGCTGTGGTAGCTCGATGGCCTGTGGTTGTGTCAGGAAGGACATCCGGCGTAGAAATAATTGCAAAGTCTTCATGCGATTCAGTTTGCTGTGGTGGCCCCTGAAGAAGGGAGCAGACGACAAAAACAAAATCCTTTTAAAGTCACTCGACTGAAAAAGATCCAAAGGTTCAAATGTTTTATGCATTTCTCTATGAATATATTTAGCATTTTTTGGATTTTGGCTGATTTGTGTCAGCTTTGATTGATTCTCTGCAGTGTGTCACCCCTGGTGTACTTGCCTTGGCAGGGCGCTCATCTTTTCAGTGAATTTTGTCGGCGGGGGAGGGGAGACGTCATTGTTGCACGCTGTTTGTATCGACAGTTTTCGAGCAGGCATAGGGATGAGGGTGGAAACGGCTCGGCGTGGGGGTAGTGGAGTGCTACCCACGTATGTGCACCACTAGCTTAGCGCTATGGGCTCGGTAGGCTAGGAGCTTGGTTCTGTTGGCGGAGCGTCCTGCTTGTTTAACAGTATGGGAAACTGCTCTGTATTACTGCAATCATCCTACAAGTTTTAAATCAGGGGTCACCAAACTTTTCAAAACTGAGAGCTACTTCGTGGGTACGGAGTCATACAAAGGCACCAGTTTGATAAACTCTTCGGAAATGACAAAGCGTAATTTGAATTTTTTTTATAATAAACATATTTTTAAGAACATATTTTTAATAATAATAATAATAATTGTCTAAGCTTGTCATCTGCGTATGTTTCCCATACACAGACGAAATTCGTCTCTGCATTTAACCCAACCACCTACCAGGCGGTGCAGTGAGCAGCCATAGAAGGCGCTCGGGGAGCTGGAGAAATAGGTGTGCACTCATAGACACCCCAAGATGTGTAGTGGCCGGGACGCGAACCCGCGTCCTTCGGGTCCCAAGTCAAACGCCCTAACCACTACACCATCTTAAAAGGACATGTAAGGAAAATAAAGTGATGATAGACATTTTAAAATATATATAAATACAAAAAAGAATAACAACTGAATAAAATGAAATTTTAAATGCAGCCAAGTAGTGAGTTGTGCTATTTTTAGAACAGGTCCGAGGGCACCTCAAATGGTCCTTGGGGGCACCCGGGTGCCCGCGGGCACCATGTTGGTGACCCCTGTTTTAAATGATTTGAATAGATTTTAGATGCTTTTCAATCAAAGTAACTTTATCGATTCAAACTAAGGCCCCATCCACACTTCTTCTTTCGGCTTTTCCCTCTTCAGGGGTCGCCACAGCGAGTCATCCTCCTCGACCTCACCCTGTCCTCTGCATCCTCTGTCTTCACTCCAACTACCTTCATGTCGTCTCTAACTGCATCCATATATCTCCTCTTTGTCTTTTTCCTGGCAGCTGCATTTCTAACATCCTTCTACCAATATACCCACTGTCCCTCCTCTGGACATGTCCAAACCATCTCAGTCTGGCCTCCCTAACTTTATCTCCCAGTTGTTCAACATGTGCTGTACCTCTGATGATCTCATTCCTGATCTTATCCATCCTTGTCACTCCTAAGGAGAACCTCAGCATCTTCATTTCTGCTACTTCCAGTTCTTTCTCCTGTCTTTTTGTCAATGACACTGTCTCCAGACCATACAACATAGCTGGTCTCACCACTGTCTTGTAAACTTTTCCTTTGACCTTTGCTGACACCTTTTTGTCACAAATCACTCCTGAAACTTTTCTCCATCCACTCCATCCTGCCTGGACTCTCTTTTTCACCTCTTTACCACATTCCCCATTTTCCTGGACAGTGGACCCCAAGTACTTGAAGTCCTGCACCTTTGTGACCTCTGCTCCTTGTAGCCTCACTGTTCCACTGGCCTCCCTCTCATTCACACACATGTACTCTGTCTTACTACGGCTGACTTTCATTCCTCTTCTTTCAAGTGAATACCTCCACCTCTCCAAGTTCTCTTCCACCTGTTCCCTGTTCTCACCACATATCACAATGTCATCTGCAAACATCATAGTCCATGGGGATTCCTGCCTGACCTCATCTGTTAGTCGGTCCATCACCAAAGCAAACAAGAAGGGGCTCAGAGCTGATCCTTGATGCAATCCCACCTCCACCTTTAAGCTATCTGTCACTTCTACAACACATCTCACCACTGTCCTGCTGTCCTCATACATGTCCTGTACCAGTCTAACATAGTTTTCTGCCACTCCAGATTTCCTCATGCAACAACACACCTCCTCTCTTGGCACCCTATCAGATGCTTTTTCTAAATCCACAAATCCACAGTGGAGTTCTTTCTGACCCCATCCACACATAAACACAGAAAACAACCCAAACACAGTTGTATGTAAGCCAGGCCTGTATATGATGTAATTCTGCCACAAAGATGTCTAAAAGGGTAAAAGAAGACTTGGAGCAACAATAAAACCTAATTTGCTGACTTCAAATCTTTTAATTGCACTGAGTTGCTCTATTGTTTCTTAGGTTGAACTCCCATCCAAATCACTCTCTCTCCCCTCTCTCCTCGTTTGCTTGGCTCTCATGAAAGCTGTTTTAATCAGATCATTGAAGGTGAAAACTGAAAAACTGCAGGGGTGTCAAACTCACGAAAAGGGGCCAACAATGCAAAAATATAAATCATTTTTTAAATCCCCCAAAATCTGAACAATATTGCAAATCCTTCAGTGCAGCATACTGATTTTTAGTTATTATTCTCAACATTTGCTAACGTAAAACTCCAAATAGTTTTATTTTATTTTATTTTATTTTAGTTTATTCATTCATTTTATATAAAAAAAATAATAATACAACATTTCACATCAAATAAATATACAACACATAAATAAAATGAAGGGTGGCAGTAAGAAGAAAAAATCTTATTTTAACTGCCCCCTCTTACAATCCATCAAATCAAACAACAATCAACTTTAACCAATAAAAAACAAGAAACAATTTGCCAAAAAAAATATCGAACTACAAAGCAACATACACAACTGTATTTCATTTATATCTTTGCAATAGTCCACTTTTTATCATTTTCTTAAATGTAATCATTGTTGCTGCATTTTTGACTTCAGTCTCCAAGACATTCCATAAGCCAATTCCCTGAATTGAGGTTGACCGACCCTTTAAACTGGTCCTGTATTGTGGTTTAATAAATACTTCTATTCCCTTAAGATTATAACAGCTTCGCCGTTTAACAAAATGCATTTGGATATTTACAGGCAATTGATTTTTATGAGCTCTATACATAACTAACAAAATATTATAATCCACCAAGTCCTGGAACTTCAACAATTTCAATTGATCAAATAAAGTGTTAGAAGGGTGACAATAATGTTTTCCTGTAATTATTCTAACAGCTCTTTTTTGTAGCAAAAAAATAGGCTCTGTAAATGTTTTACAGGCTTTCCCCCAAACAACAATGCAGTAAATCAAATGTGGAACAATAATTGTATTATACAACAAATACAGGGCTCTGTCATTCAACAAGTCCCTGACTCTGTATAATACAGCAATGGACTTGGCCATCTTTGTCCTAATGGAATTTATGTGATTCTTCCACGTCAATATATCATCAATAATAACGCCCAAAAACTTCACATTATTGACATGACAGATTTCAGCACTATCAATCATAAATGGAACATTAGCAGTTTTCTTTTTTTACTGAATATCATATACTGGGTTTTATCTAAATTCAATGATAATTTATTTAGTTTAAACCAATTTTGAATTTTAACAAATTCTGTCGTCATCAACTCAAATAACTGTTCAATATCTTTACCAAAACAAAAGAATGTGGTATCATCAGCAAACAATATACACCTAAGGAGTCCTGACACTTTTACCAAGTCATTTACATATAGAATAAACAGTTTTGGGCCAAGTACAGAACCCTGAGGGACTCCACAGGTAATATTGCAGAGGTCGGATCTTACATCATTTATCTGCACAAATTGTTTTCTATTTTTCAAATAACTGGATACCCACTGCAATGCTAGTCCTCTGATACCGTATTTACTCAATTTGTCAATGAGAATATCATGATCGATAGTATCGAAAGCTTTCTTTAAATCAACAAAAACACTTATTTGGCTGGAACAAAAACCTTCCCATATAAAAAAAAACAAATAATGAATAAACTTATGTATCATCTATTGTAGTAAAAAAAAAAAACATGTACATAACTGTAATAAAACAAAACTCACACTTCAGACATCAAAGAAAATGTAGGTAAACGATAAAATAACCAAAATCTCAACCTTTCTGTATTTTAAATTATTCAGTGGTTTGTTTTTTGTGTCTTGTATATTTAAAACCACCAGCTTTTTGTTTTAAAGATTAATGGCAAAACATTATTAAGCCCTAAATCAAGTTTAACAAGCAACTTATTAAAAATATATCACCCCATTACACCTTTTAACCACTGGATTGATTGAAAGCTTCTATTAATTAGATCTCGTTTAGCTCTTAAAAAGGTGCAATAAAATCTACACACTGTGCTCACAAATCTATTAATGTAGCACTGGAACATTTTTCTAAATTTAGGCTTTGTTCATCTGGGTTGTTTGCATCTTATTTTAAACTGCAGTCGTGTATAAAAGAAATAAAGGATTAGAAACTTTCACACACAAGTTGTACGTCTTCAAAATAAAATGAGCTGCGTGATTGTGTTTGCTGTCATCACAAGATAAACATTCACGTCTAAGACTTGAAACAAATGCACATCTTCTTTATTTACCTGCCTTGTCTCTTAAATATCAGAGTTTCAAATTAAGTTTAAATATTTTGTCTCGCTGGGGAATGTTTTCTTGGCCAACAAGCTTTTAGTGCAGAAAGACAATTCTGAAGAAGTTACAACAAGGACTAATAAAAATCTAAAACATGTTTGATTATTTAAAATGATTGAAGACGGAATAAATACAAGCTTGAATTGCCGTTTGTAGGCATGCAGGCTTTCTTACATCATCCACAAGTTAAGAAGTTACCGTATTTTCCGCGTCGCTCTGCCCTATAAGTCGTATCAGTCCATATTTGTCTAATAAAGTGGAAAAATCCATAAATACGTCGCATCTATTCTGAGTCACCGCTGACAACCTGGAAATGTGAGCCAGTGTTGTGCCAAAAATTGATGGGCTGCCAAATGGCGGCCGCGGGAGCGTGCACGAGAGGACTTTAACAAGAATTTAACAAGATTAACACTTAAAAACAATTATTTGTTTGCTCGAAATTATAGTAAATGTGTGTCTCAGTCTAACTTTTGCTTAATAAATGCACTTTGACGGTCAAATCAGCTGTATTTTAAAAGCCGATACACGGAAGTAAATGTGTGCACGTGACGAGTTGCTGTGCAAATTTAACAAGATAACCACTTAAAAAAATATTTGCTTGATTGAAATTAAAGCAAAGGTGTGTCTTAGTCTAATATTTGTTTAATAAATGCACTTTAATAGTCAAATTAGCTGCATTTTGCTGGGGCAGTTCAGCTGGTTTTTACAGTTCCAAGCAACAAACAGAATCAAAAAGGCGTTCAATACAAGATCAACTGGACTTTATTTGTAACAGAAATAAAGATTTCTGTTACAAATAAAGTCCAGTTGATCTTGTATTGAACGCTTTTTTGATTTATCATGTCCTGGACGACTGAGAATCTTCACCAGAACAAACAGAATGATGGTGGGAGGCTATGGCAGGCCGATTGTGTCATTAATAGCTGGTGAAGGTTCTCAGTCATCCAGGACATGGTAAATTCAAAAAGTTCAAGAAAAAAAACAAGTATCAAGTAAAGTATAATAAATAAAGCTCAGTTGTTTTTGTCTTGAACTTTTTTGTATTTGTCATTATAGCCACGTTTACATATTACATGATACAATAGTATGCCATATTACTATTGCTACTCTGCTTCCATCAAGTGGCTGAAAGTGGTACTGCTAAAAAAAAAAATTCAGTCTGAATGAATGGAAACAGTCATATCTCAGCCCCCAAAAAAGACGTTTATAAATATGGGAAAATCTACAGAAGCGTAGTGCTGACACCTGGGGAATTTTTTTGGGGGGGCTTATGTAGTAATAACGTGATACGTATCACGTTATTACGTGATACGTATCACGTTATTACGTGATACGTATCACGTTATTACGTGATACGTATCACGTTATTACGTGATAATATCACGTTATTACGTGATAATATCACGTTATTACGTGATAATATCACGTTATTACGTGATCGTATCACATTATTACGTGATACGTATTACGTTATTACGTTATACGTATCACGTTATTACGTGATAAGTATAGATGTCCATCCACATGGTATCAGCATTTGGGGTTTTTAAAGGGAGCAAGCTAACAGAGCTACAACCTGATGGCGTTTCATAGAAAATGCAGATGTTTGATAAGGAAAAAATGTGGGGGGAAAAACCCGCTCGTGTTTAGTTTTCATGAAACTGCGAAAAACCACATTAGCTTATTTTGAGTGAAGTTTGGATCTCTGTCTTTAATGCATATCTTAGAGATATTAGTAGAGAAATGTAGAATATACCCAATAATTAAAGGAACTGAATGAAGAAATGTAAGTTTGGTGATAAACATGGGAGTTAGAGTCAGTTTATCAGAAATTTATTCAGGAGTAAATTAACCAAGACAAATCAAGTACATGGGAATGCTAGTTTTCTGAATGAAAAGGTTGACACTTTCAAAACTTTGTAGTATCAAACTCTTGGTCAAGAAAGTGGAGAACTTTAAACTGTTTAAGTGTGCATCTTAATCATCTTGTTTTGGAGGTCAGACCTGCAGTTCTAGGCTCTACAGTACATCCCTTAATTTGCATTTTATCTGGAACTACCTACTGGATGAAAGCAGCACAGAAGCCAGCCTCTCTCCCCAGGCTCTGACAGGGGACATAAAACTGAATAAATCCCCCCAGGCAGATGTAACGTTGACACTGACTTGTCCTAAAAAACATAACATGTCTAAAGAAAATAATACAGCAAACAGTTGAAAAGTGTCTTCATTTTATTGAATTTTCATCACTCTACCATCTAGAGCAGCACATTCATGTCGACGTGACGTTCTAAAATGCAGACTAGCTACAGGAATATCAATATTGCGTTTGTTTGTGAAAACTTACACACTTTGTCAAGTTTGCATTTAACTTTTTTTCCTAAAATTTTCTTAACATAGCCATAAAATATCACAGACAAATGTCATCCTATACAAAACTACTGCACTCTGTGGAAACAACATGCCATTGTAAAAAAGGAACAAAATACTGTTTATAATTTTTTAAAAACCGTATGCTTTAAAGACTTTCCATAGGTTATTCACTTTTATCATGAACTGTAAGACTTACTCAATAAGTTTGCATTGAATTTTTTTTAAACAGTTTTCCTAAAATTTCCTATTTTTGTTGGGCACTTATAGCAGAGACTGTACAGACACGTTCACCCATAAACATTAAGTCTTTCGACAGCTTAAACATGCGTAAACAGATTAACAAAAAAAAACATACAGGCACTCCCTGTTAGATTATTTCTACATGAAAAAGTGTGAAAACATAAACTATTCTCAATCATTTAACATTACTTTTGATGTGTTGAGGTTTCACATTTAAATAATATTGAACTGTCCCATTCTGCTCAGGATTCTTCTCAGAAGAAAACTTGATGAAATTCTGTAAATTAGCCATTGTGCAGGCAAAAACAAGCGTATGGGCGAACTTGCATTATGGGTAATGGTGCTGATACCATGTGGATGGACATCTATACTTATCACGTAATAACGTGATACGTATCACGTAATAACGTGATACGTATCACGTAATAACGTGATACGTATCACGTAATAACGTGATACGTATCACATAATAACGTGATACGTATCACGTAATAACGTGATATTATCACGTAATAACGTGATATTATCACGTAATAACGTGATACGTATCACGTAATAACGTGATATTATCACGTAATAACGTGATATTATCACGTAATAACGTGATACGTATCACGTAATAACGTGATATTATCACGTAATAACGTGATACGAATCACTTAATAACGTGATACGTATCACGTTATAACTACATAAGCCCCAAAAAACATTTTCCCCAGGTGTCAGCACTACGCTTCCATAAAAATCCATAAATATTTCGCAGGACATGTAAATTATGCAAAAAAGTGCGACTCATAAAGCAGAAAATACGGTAAGTCATTAAGTCACGACCTGACTTAACTTGGTTGGATTTTTTACCTGGATTATTGAACAGGAACTTTGGTCTTCCAGAAGTTTCATTTCAAGATTCAAGGAGACTTTATTGTCATTCGCATCACATGTGGTACTTGAGGTGGAATGAATTTGTGTACTCAAGGTCCCATACACAATAGCAATAATATAAAGTATAAAAAGAAACCGTATGCAATGATCTAAGATAAACTCTAATTATAATGAAATATAATACAGTAGTCCTCGCTAATCGCCGAGGATCTGTACTCAGAAGACCAGCGATAAGTGATAAACCGGGAAGTAGGAATAGTAGTACAAGTACAGTAGTAAGTAGTAATTTATTTTATTATTTATGTAAATGTATATTAAGGCATTTTCAACACTTCCCACACTCTTGGACTATTCCAAACAATGTTTCTAAACTCTAAATGCTCTAAAAGAACACAAAGTGTCACGATTTCAGCTCCCTCCCTCCTCTTTGCCACCTGGAAGCGCTCTTGGCCACGCCCACTTCTCCGCTCTGCACAGTGAACAGCTGATCAGCTGCAGCAGGAAGTTTATCCTGTAGTGTGGGCTGCACAAATGTGCAACAGGTGCTAAATAATTAAAAATGTATTTTAAATAAAAATTCCATGCCGATCATGCTCATCCATCAATCAGCCATTTGTGTGTCATGTTCACTCTTATTTTGAAAAACCAGGATAGAGCGAGTCAGAGATAAACGAACCATGAAGTAAAAAAAAAAAGGTAGCGAGGGACTACTGTACGGTGTATTAAACGGCAGTCTGAACATGAGTCTGCAGTGAGCAAATGGGCATGAATATAACAGCACAATGTCAAGAAATCAGCAGCATGGATAAAGTGTCATTACAGTGATTTGTCTGGTTAGTGATTTATGAATCTAACATCTTCAGGGTAGAATGTAATAAGTGTTTGTGGCATTTCTTAGAAATTATTTGACCACATCACAATATATAAATTTTCTATGTGATGAAACATCAAAAAATATATATATTTTTTGGACAAAAAAAAGAACTTAAAAATAATTGCGAGTCTCAGCTCCAATGATATAAATATATTTTCAGGTTCTGCGTAAAGTGAGTCGTAATGAGACTATTTAAATCAGAGCTACATTTGTCTTGGAGATCGCGACTCAATCAGGTGCTTTAATTGGAAAACTACTGTATACTCTGAGCTCCCTGGAGTACCTGCCCTCTACGCCCCAGGATCCATCATAAAACATTAATCTGTTGTGGTGTTCCACCTGGCGGTGTAATGATCTGCATCAGTAATTTGGGATATTCTGTATGTTTTAAAATGAGTTGTCTTGTGGCACGGTGGGCACTTAATGGTGAAGAAAAAGTCATCCAGGATGTCTTACTGTAGTGTCGAGGGTTTACACCCCCACCCCAAAACCCACCAGTCTCTGTTAATCAACACATTGTTTCACAAAGTTAAATCTCTTTTTCTCATTAGCAGAATAAACTCATTAGCTTTGACACATTCATGGCGGCGGCCCGGTGGTCAGTTCTAATGAGCAGGGCTGTAATTACTTGTACAGTTGTAGTTAATTATTTATATGATGCTCGTGCAGATAAATTAACAAAAACAACTCGTTGTGAAGCAACAGGACAAAATAATTGTTTGTTTCGTCAGTATAATTCTGCTACCTACCAATGTTATTAAAACCAGCAAAATTGGCCAAAGAATGTCTTGCAAAAGTTTAATTGGTGCTGCTTTTATTTGCTAAAATAATGTAGACATTTTTATCTTCAGGCAGTATTTAGTAGTTAGAATATTTTACTGTTTTTGTGCTTTCGAAGATATTTGAGAGCGAATAAGGGTGGGGAATAAAAACTAGGAACTATTTAAAAACATGAAGCAAATCTTAACACACAATTTAACATCTTGGACAGCTTTACGTTGCTTTTAATACATGATTTTATATTTAATATTGCATTTGAACCTCAGCCAGAAACACCAGTTTCTGAACCAGAAACAGCAGTTTGGTTGAATCGCCAAGTTGTTGTAACCTCCCATTCTGAGCAAGCACACAGGCGACAGTGGAAAGGAAAAACTCCCTTTCAACAGGAAGAAACCTCCAGCAGAAATGTGCTGAGCGTAGACAATCATCCAGAGAGGAAACATGACAAACTCCCTGAACCCAGGACCTTCTTGCTGTGAGGCAACAGCGCTAACCGCCAGTGTTGTAATGTAACAAAGTAGAAATACTTTGTTACTGTACTTAAGTAGGATGTTGAAGCATCTTTACTTTACTTTATTTACATTTCTAGCGACTTTTACTTCACTATATTTCTTCAAATAAATGTGTACTTTTACTCAGATACATTTCCCTTAACCATCTTAGTTACTCGTTACTACAATTTAAAATTAGAAGAAATCTGATTGGACAATGCCAGTTTGTTCTCCCAGTCTGTGACTTCATGTGACCCCTTCTCTCTCCCTCACACACTCTCTGTCACAAACCCAGCCCCTGCCCCGCTTGTATGAAAACTGCAGTTCCCTCTGCAAACAAACTAGATGCAGATATCAATCGTTACAATAGGTCTTTGTTGACTCACTGTGGAGCCACTGTAAATTTCTAATAGGCATGAAAATTATGGTAGCTGCTAAAAAGGAGCGGTTTGGTGTTCTCCAGGACATTAACTGCTTTAGAGCAGCAAGGTATGAAGATGTCGGGCCACCAGTCTTCTCATTAAAGAACACAGAGACAGATATCCAGTTTAGGGTGATTTATTTGCTGTGTTTCTTCTTGTATTTACACACAGCAGTAAACAAGTGAAGCACAAACAAGCTTAAACAACAAGGCTCCGTCCGTGTCGAGAGAGAGAAAAAAAGAACCCCACTTTACACAGAGTGGTGCGTTCACTAGGGTTGGAACAGCCATGGTGCATTCAAGAACATAGAAACTATTAAATTCAGAAAGAAACAAGCCATAACCAAACAGAACCATGCTCAATAAACAAGCCAACTACACAACAACGTGGGCTTTCTAACAGCTTTGATAATAAAGGTTAATAAAGTTTTTAAAGAGCAATCTTTCATTGTTCAGTTCAAACTTTCCAAGTTTTTGGCGTTGGATACTGCACCCAGTAAATGTTTTGGAAATTCTAACCATTCACTTTTACTTAATACTCTTACTTTAAGTACGTTTTATGAGAAATTTACTTTAGATACTTAAAGCTGCAGTCTGCAGTTTCTGTAGTGCAGTCTGAAAGTTTTCTAAAAATATATATTTAACATATTTCTTCACTCTGTCACTATCTCCTGACAGACTGATGTTAGACAAAGTAATCTCTGAAAAAAGCTACAGTCCCCTTGCTTCTCCAGGTGGTAAATAAGCATTTCTAAAAAGCCACAGTGACCCGCTGTTAACCAGCCAATAAAAACAGAGTTTTTAACCAGCCAATAAAAACAGAGCTTCTCACTTCTCACGCTCCTAAACCACCCCCGTCCCAGCCCCCGCGGCCGCGCAGGTTCTCGTTCAAAGTATTGCAAAGCGATGCAAAACTGTTTTGTATGTGACACAAATGTATTAAATTCCCCTTCTTCATCCCTGATCTGGACTTTTCTTTTGTTTTTTTTTGCCAAAAGTCAAGTGATCGCTTCCTCCTCCACTGACTGAAATGAGGAAATGGATGAATTTGTCACGAGCGAATTAAACTCGGGTTCAACGTGGCTGCGCGAGGCTCAGCAGATTTCATGGTGTTCTGGTGTGCTGGACCAGCGCTCCATGTTTTTATTTTATTTTTTAGAACGTTTTATTAACATATAATCACAGAACTTCACAGCAGCTGAGACAGGACATGTAGTCGAGGCGGAGCATTCAGAAGCTGCAGCGAGAGCAAGAGGGAGCAGAGCCATATATGGCTCTGAGTGGGGAGGGACCAGAATGCTTTCCCTGTTGAAAAATTTCCTAAGTGCTGCGTTCTACAAAAACTGCAGAGTACAGCTTTAAGTACATTAAATGTCAAATACTTTGACTTTTACTCAAGTAATAAATTTTAAGGGAGACTTTAGCTTTTACCAAAGTAATAAAAGAATAAAAGCCGAAGCGAGCCGCGCGTCCATTTAAAATAGCCTTGTTCTATATTTTTCCCAAATGATTTTGCTTAAACAAAAACAAAAAACGCCTCATTACGCTAAAAAAATTGCTATTATTTTTGTACGTAATGAGGTTAAACTAGGTTAAACTAATCCCACGTGAATAGGGCTTAAGTCGATTCAGACTATAAATCGCAGGATTGGCCAAACTATGAAAAAAGTGTGATTTATATTCTGGAAAATATGGTAAATATTTTTTGCCGTAGTTTTGAGACAGTGGATGCTCTTTGGAAGCTGACTCGGACTGGATTGATGATTTGATAGTTTGAGCGGTACCGGTGTCACAGTGAAATCTTTATTATAACTCTAAACAGCATTTCTGGATATTTTCTAATCTTTTGATGGTGTAACGTCACTGAGCTGCCCCCTCTCCTCTGCATGATTATTATGAATCAAATCTCCCTCTTCACAATGAGAAACGTGTCTGAGCCTCTTCTCCTTTCTGCGGTTGCTCTTTTACGTCCCTCCCTTATCCGCCACCTCCACTCTGAAATCCTCCCTCCCTCCCTCACCCTGCAGTCACTGCCTGTCCTAGATTTATTGCACCCCCTCCCACCTTTCACTCGTACGCACACGTTCTCTCACTCATTCATCCACTTAAGCTATGTCTTGTTTTCCTACCCACACTCTTCATGTTTGATTTGCCAGAGCGACGTCTGCTCTTAATCCAAGAACAATTAGAAAACGGGAAGATGCTCGTTGTGACGGAAGGGAACACAAGCAGCGATACAGTTTTGCTTCTGTGCATTTTGACTTCAGCTAACGGCTCAGAATCGATATTCTGTCCTGAAAAGCACAATGGTACTTTTAAAACACCAATACAGGGCTTAACGATATGTACTTCCTAGTTCAAACCAACTCTCTGTGGCAACAAACGGTAACTAAATTAATTAAAACACATTTTAAAGAATCATAGAATAAATTTAGCTGCTAAAAATACCCAAACCTCGAGTCTGTTGTCGTCTTGAAATCCTTTCAGTTAACTTTGATGACGAGGTCTTTATTATCTACATCACATGTCAAACTGAAGGTCCGTGGGCAAAACTTGGCCCTGGTTAACATCCTATATGGCCCGTTATGATAATATTTCAAAGTAACATATTTTTATTGCGTCTCTGTTAATAAAAATATAAATACTTCATGTAGCACAGACTTCTAATGACACCCGGCAATTTCTGAAGCCACAAAACAGGGTTGGATTTTTCAGTAGTCTTTGATTATGATGTGAAAAGAGCAACGCCGAACATCAACCGAGAACGATTAGACTCCTGTTTATGAGCCTGCAAGCAAGAAGAAATGTTTGTTATTGCAGTGGCTTTGACTCTTATCAGCCCATTAAATGGCTGCTTGTTATTAGTTAATAAACAATAAATCAATTAATCGCACTATAAATGAAAATTATCGACCTCATTTTCATTTATCGGCTTTATTGTTTCTTCGTGTCTCTCTCTTTCTATTGAAGACAGTGGAGGCTCAACTCTGGTGCTCTTCACTGACCCCTTTCTTTCTCTTTAGTATCCATTTTAACTGTCCAAAATCCCATTTTTGGATCATTAACAGCAGCTAAGCTGAGAAGCTAAGCTACAAGCCAAGTTAGCAGGCCGACCTTGGAAAAAAACCTCCGTCTTGTCGAGCTCAAAAATTCACAGTTGAAGCCCATGCCTTCGTGTAAAAAGTTTTTCTCTGCCAAAAGAATCTGGGAACTTGTTTACTAATTTTTTGTGTGAAAAATGCTAAAGAGCTCAAACCACACCAAACATCCATCATTTTGAGAACCGAAGAGCGAAAGCCCATGTCACGTCAAGGGGCCTCACTCCCATTTTTCTTAGAGATGCGATACGCGCTCCCTCACTATCCATTCTTCAGTTCAGTCTTATACTGCCATCCGATGGTCAAAAAGAGGTACTACACTCAAAACCAATTAACACCAATTAACCAACATTTCTTCTTAAATTTTACAATTATTAATTATTGTTAAATTTCAACAATATTATTGTTTATTACAATTATTTCTGAGACAGTTAATCGCCCAGCAAAATTTGTTATCATAACAGGAGTTATCATCCACATAGGTTGCGTTCAGACTGTCCCTCCTCTACCTCCTAGTAGGTTTAAAGGTACATTCTTATCGCCGATATGCAGCTTCACCCGCTGTAAAACCTTGTTTTTTTTGTTAGCTTTATTTAACTCTTTTTTTCCTAAACCTAACCTTTCACCTGACCCAGAGCACTGACTCTGAACCTATCCCCCTGACCCTATTATCAGTGCTAACAATGTAATTATCATAGCTAACAATGGACCTTCAAACCTGCTAGGAGGTACAGGAGGGACGGTCTAAAGGCAATCTATGGGGATGAAAACAACTAATAACAGACATTTAATGGCAGTTAACATGTGGGTGGGTAGTGACTGAAATTGGCCCATGGCTTAGACCAATTTTTAATTTTGTAAAATCTACTTTTTGTAAAGACCCTGATGCTGCTGTTTATGAGGTAAAATTGTGTCCATAAAGTTTTGGCCACAAATTAAACATGTTTCTGAAATATTATTATGTATCACAACTAAATGGGGAAAAAAGTTGTCAATTTGAGGCTGAGGTGGTTTGTTGGTGGGGCTAAACTCAACCGTAAAACTGCTTGTCTGAGTTTATTTGACAGAAAATGACTTGAGATTAAAAAAATCTTGTCTGTTTGCAAAATGTTCTGGTCCATCAGCCACTAATGCAGCACTTAAAACAAACAGAGCACATATTGTAGCTGTTAGATGCAATTTCAGTTTTGTGTATTAACTTTTGACTGATTTTATATTTCTTTCTACGTTATCTTGTCGAGTGACTTCTGGTGGTCTGAAAGGTGCTTAAAACGAATTATTGTATCAAGACGAGGCAAATTAAAGGAGAAATCACACGTTAAACTTCCCTAAAAAAGACATAAAAACTATTAAAGTAAATAGAAAAGGTATGTTGGTATTAAAACTTCAGCCCACCTATCTTTTTAAACTTCACAACTTTTTTCTGGACCTATCTGGACTCCCTGGTCTGTAGATGTAGAAAGACGTGCTGTGAGTTTTATTGAATATATGCACAGAGAAAAGGTTTTTCGAAATGTTCTGATGGAGTCTGGCACAAAAGCAAAGAGTCAGGGCTATCATTGCTTGGAAAGACCAAGGCCTTGTTCACCAAAAAATAGGTTTTCCAAAATAATCATTTTTTTATCCTTATCAACCTTATCACCTTTATCAGTGTTTCAAGAAATCACTTCATCCACACGGAAACACAGAAAATGACCCAAAACTCTGTAGTAACTATGCCAGGCCTGTATGTGGTGCTGTAACACATAAATTAAAACAAACTCCTCCAGAAACTGCAAACGCGGCATAGAGCATGCACATAAAGCTTACGGTACATGCTGGGTGGGAAATGTAAACAAAGTAAAAGCAGAGGATGTCCTCAGACCATAGGTTGCATTAGACGTGATACTATGACTTCATCACTTTTAGTTGTCTACACAAAAATGCAAGGGTTGGGATTCAAGGTTTTTCACTCTGGAACCCGTTCATAAAAAAATATCAACCGGTTACTGTCTGCACACAAGGTTGAAATTATAAATTTTGCGTATCAACAAATTCTGTTCCCGTGTGGACGACCCCAAGCCAGCAGTCCACATCTATGGTCTTTAAGCGTGCAGTTTTTAGAAAGTTTCCTGTTATGACGCAACTTGTTTAAATGAGACGTTGACGGGTTTCTGCAGAACTTGATAACTCTGGGAAGCCGTACTTGGTGGTGCCCTGCACAGCAGAACCGAGGACTTAATGGCTATGATTTAGTGGCTATATTGTATATAATACAGTACAGTATACAGTAAACTTGGAAACTGAAGTCTCAAAAAAGGCGTTCAATACAGAAACAACTGGACTTTATTTGTAACAGAAAACGTGCAGAAAACTGAAGTCTACTTATGATACAAACAATCTCTTTGTTTCATAAAATAAAATGAACGAAACAAAGAAAAATGATCCTAAACTAAAAAATGGTACAAACTTACTGAATTTTGGCATCTTCAAAATAAAAAAAATAGCCAAAAAAATCTGTCATATTTTGTTCCGTATTAGCCCTGAATCCCTCAACTTCATGACATTACTGATTAGTTCCTCCATCTAGTTCACTTACTGTAGATCATCATTGTAAAAACTTCTCTTGGGCATTTTGGTGTCTGCACTCTGGTGTTGGAGCAGTCCTCTGTCCCAGATTAAATCTTCTCCCACTATTAATTTTAATCTTAAAGATTAATCTTTTCTCCTCTTTTTAGTGCACTTTGCAGCTGCCCTAGTTACAGTTAGTTTTTTTTATTTATACAGACTAATTCTTTTCCTCGGTTTAAATGGGACTCAGTGTTGTACAGTAGATGTTTATTTTTGCCACAGGCATGTCTTAACCTTGTTTATTCTGTTCATGGCGTTTTTATTAGTTGGTATTTTTTTCTAGTAAAACTCTTTATCTTTATTGTAGATACTATAATATATATATATGCAACATTAACTTAAATGTTTTACTGGCAGTCAGGTGGTCAAATGTATTGATAAACTGATCACCAGATGACCTCTTGGTCAGTTCACCGCTCTGGAGTATATTGCCAAGCAGGAAAAGCATCAGCAATGACCTCAGAGAAGCAACTGTTCCTGCCTATCAATCTGGCAAGAGTTATCAGAGAGTCAGAGTCAGAGTCAGAGAGAATTTATTGTCATTTGCACCGCATGTAGTACATGTGTTGAAAACGAGATTATGTACACAGGGTCCCAGTTACATCCAACAACAAATGCAAGAGAAATACAATAATAACATCTAGGATTAACTAAGAGAGACATCACATCAGCTAGTAATACACTAAGCCCTAATGTAGTAGAAAAACATCATTATAAACAGCAGCACGAACATGAGCAGATGGTCACAGATGAACGCAGCAACAAGAAACAGATCAGTACAGTATCAGTATGATGTGACATTTTGCAGTGTTTATTCTTATTATTTATTTATTCATGAGTCTGACAGCCTCAGGGTAGAAGCTGTTTCTCAGTCTAGTGGTTCTACATTTGATGCTCCTCAACCTCCGTCCCGAGGGGAGTGGTGCAAAGAGTGAGTGTGCTGGGTGAGTGAGGTCTTTCATGATGCAGGTGGCTCTTTTTCTGCATCTGGAGGTGTAAATGTCTGTGATGGTGGGGAGACTGACTCCCACAGACTTCTGTGCAGCCTTCACCACTCTCTGCAGAGCTTTTCTCTCTGCAACTGTGCAGCCTCCATGCCACACGTTGATGCTGGAGCACAGGACGCTCTCCACTGCACACCTGTAGAACGAGGTGAGGACTGGGCTTCTCAGACCGGCTCGTCTCAGCCGTCTGAGGAAGTAGAGTCTCTGATGACCTTTCTTGATCAGGCTGGTGGTGTTATTGCTCCAGCTGAGGTTATCATTCAAGTGTACACCCAGGTATTTGTAGCTGGAGACCACCTCCACCGCAGATCCACCTATATACAGTGGGGTGTGGGTGTGTTTGTTCCTTCTGAAGTCCACAATCATCTCCTTCGTCTTCTTCACATTCATGTGAAGGTTGTTCTCTTTGCACCAGCTCTCCAGATGTTATAAAGTTAAACAAACTTAAAAATATGTATATTTATGAAGACATTTGCCATCTTTGCAGGAGTGGACTTCACAGAAAATTCACTTGCTCAAAAAATGACAAGAATCCCAAAAGTTCTATCTCAGACTTGACGGGCCTTAAATTAAAGGGTAACGTTCATGATGGGACTACTGTATTTAAAAATGACTGATCATGCGTGGTTTGGCTCCTCTCCAGCAGAATATAACAGCTCAACTTATGTTGAGTTCACACTGCTCATACTGTTGGCTGGTTCTCAAACTCTCTCTCAGGTCAGAGGCAATGTGTTCGACATAACGGTACTTCATCTAGCTACCTAACAGTCACCAATGGTATGCCACAAGGCTCAGTTTTAGGCCCCACTCTTTTTACAATTTATATAAATATTGTACGTCTAAACATTTCTGACGCATCTTTGCATCTCTATGCTGATGACACTGTTGTTTACTGCAGAGCTAACACAGTTGCCAAGGTTTTCCAGCTTCTACAGTTTGCATTTGACATCATTCAGTCAGACTTATTCCATCTCAAGCTGGTGCTAAATGCTGACAAAACCAAAGGGATGTTGTTTTCCAACAGAAAGTCGGTGCCAGCAACTCTTCCTCCTGTCTCATCCATGCATGGTATTGAGTTTGTAGATTCTTACAAATACTTGGGAATTTTGGTCGATGCACATCTATGTTTTAAACCACATGCTGAAAACTTGATAAAGAAACTGAAATTAAAATTGGGTTCCTTATTCAGAAATAGTTCTTAACTCTGAATACCAGAAAACACTTTGTAACCACTATCTTCCTACTGGTCATTGACTATGGTGACATTATTTACATGAATGCTTCTGCCAGCTCCGTGCAGATGTTGGATGCTGTCTACCATGGCATGCTAAGATTCATAACTGGTTGTAACTACCATACCCATCACTGCACCATGTACTCCTTGGTCAGTTGGTCATCATTATCTACACGTAGGCACTCGCACTGGTTCATTTTCATCTATAAATCTCCTCCCACATGTCATGACATCAGTGCAGTTACAACATGCATTCTCAGTTTCATCATTACCTGCAGCGTTCCCTCAGTGCAGTGAACTTGGCAAAAAGGCATTTTCCTACTCGGCTTCTGCAACCTGGAACATCTTGCAATAGGAACTGAAATTGTCCACCTGATTTCTTTAAGGGGTTTCAAACACTTGATAATGTCAATAGAAAAATCTAAGCAAATATGTTCTTGTTTTTAGTATTTCACCCTGTTTTACGGCACCCTGAGTTATTGTTTTGTACACTACTCTTATTTTAACTGCATTTTTACTGTTGTTGTCATTGTCTACTGTTTTGTTGTCTGTACTTTATATGTTCTGTCTAGAACAGGTTCCTCTTGTAAATGAGTCCCCCTGGCTCAAAGAGGCTAGCCTGTGTAAATAAAGGTTGAATGAAAAAAGTTTATCCTGCACAAAACTCCTGGACCCAAACGAGCCCATACGATGCACAGCTCCGGGGTGTTTCAATGGTCTGTTGATTGAATTGCTGTGGCGGGACTTTCAGAGAGCCGTGCAGAAACCCCAATGAACCGCACCAACATTGTAAAGAAAAGTGGGCCAACATTTCTGCTTGGGTAGATCAGAGAATGATGAGGTCCCACAGAAGACGAGCACCATAGACAAGTGTGTCAAGTTCCTGCTGCTGAAAGTGGTTTTATAAGCTACTGAATCAACATCAACAAAGACCGTATTAGACAAATGAAAAACCTTTGGGTCTGCGTTGAAATATACAGACCATAAATCCTGGAAAGGAACAATATTTTTTAGAACAGCTCTCACTCTTCACTGAGCCCCCTGATGGCAGGCTCTCTTTGCTTTGAGCTGTTCAGTGGCGACAATCATGATTTAAATATTGCTGAGTTGCCCTGGCTCTGACTTTCTGCACTTACTAATGGGCTCTCTTGGCAAACATGTTTGGATCTTAGTGGCCAGATGCAAAAACAGTAAAAATTAAAACATTTAAAGTGAGCAATTCTTGCAATGTCACTACTCAAGACACTGCTCTCTTCAACGATGTGGAGTATTTAGGTCAGATTCCTGCAGAATGTGAGTTTTCACTGATAAAAATCTCATAATCTTCTATCCAAATCTGCTTAGTTTTTTTTTATTCAGTTCTTTTTGGTGTTGAATGTGGGTTAAATTGTTTATCATTGTTTGTTTGTCTTATCCCAGATTAATTCTGAATGTGGGAGGTAAAGTGATGACTAGAAGCCTCAGCAAAATGTACAGTGGACTCGGCAGATCCTGTTTTGTACGTGTGCTGTCCAGACAGAGGAGCTGGTTGACTCTGAGCTGAGACTCTGGTGGTCAAGTGAAAAATTTATGTTTCTAGTGTTTTCTGTGGGAGATGCTGCAAGCTGAAAATGATTGTTTGCTTGGAGTCTTGAAGCGAAGACTTGGAGCTAAAAATATCTGGCTTATGGAAGCTTGGGTGTGTTTTCTGCAATCTGAATGGATCTGAGAGAAAACAAACTCCTGTAGTAGTGAGAGACACATAAAAATACTTACATTTTGATGATTAATTTGTACAAGTACAGGTAGTCCCCGACTTACGACGGAGTTCCGTTCCTGCGCTCTCTCTCTCTCTGAGCAACGGAGGAGCTGTGTCTGTGCACGCGCTGGAGGAAGACAGTAGATTTATTACTGAGGAAATATTAAAAATGACACGAAACGACAACTTGTAAAAGTTAGTTTCGCTCTTTTTTTCCTCTCTCTCTCTCTCTCTGCAAAGGATCAGCTGTGTGTGTGTGCACGCGCTGGAGGGAGACAGTAGATTTATTACTGAGGAAATATTAAAAATGACACGAAACGACAACTTGTAAAAGTTAGTTTTGTTCTTTTTTTTTCCTCTCTCTCTCTCTCTCTCTCTCTCTCTCTCTCATTCTCTCTCTCTGCAGAGGATCAGCTGTGTGTGTGTGTGCGCGCGCTGGAGGAAGACAGTAGATTTATTACTGAGGAAATATTAAAAATGACACGAAACGACAACTTGTAAAAGTTAGTTTTGTTCTTTTTTTTCCTCTCTCTCTCTCTCTCTGCAAAGGATCAGCTGTGTGTGTGTGTGCGCGCGCTGGAGGAAGACAGTAGATTT
>JBBPBX010042952.1:0-23356 GCA_038048925.1 Garcialebias charrua | reverse complement strand
ATATACATATACAGTATGTGTGTGTGTGTGTATGTGTATGTATGTGTGTGTGTGTGTGTGTGTACACATATCAGGGGTGTAACGGTATGGTAAAAATCACATTTCGGTTAGGTTCGGTTTCAAGGACGGCTCGGTTCGGTTAATTTTCGTTACAGAAAAAAAGACAAAATTGAGACTTACAAAACATTTATTTTGAAAAATGCCAAGTAAACAATACATTTGTATAAAAATAAATAAAAGCGACCCATTTGGATGATATCTTAAATAAACGGCATTCTTTACAATTGTAGTAATACAGCACTCTCATGTCCGTTACTGGATTTAAACTTCTTCACATCTCTCTGAAACTCTGAGTGTTACGCTTTTCTTGAGCTCTGAAGAAGACAAGTGGACACTATTTTGTTACAATTGTTTTGGATTAAGAAACACAAATCAATCAGAAAGACTTCCTTTTAATTTGTGTTAATTCAGAATTGATCAACAGTACTGTATATTTTTGTCATTTAATGATGATCTGTTACCCTGCATGAGTTTGACCCTTCTGCTGGTTTAGTATGCAGTACAAGTGTGCTTTGAATCTAAGGTACAAGTCAGGGTAAAACTGTTAACTTCCTTCTCTGCTTTGTCTGTAAGTTAGCCATAATATTCTCTGTACGAACCAGTCCATCTGGCCGGTTCTGTTGTTTGTTATTATGAAAATCCCATTTATCCTCAAACCCTGTAGAAGAGGGAACCTCTTCTATTTTCTGCGAGTGGGATTTGACCTTTTGACCTGAGCACACCTCTGAGGGTGTTTTGTGTTGCGTGAACACATCAAAAACCTTCACAGTGTATTGTTTTATTTCGTCTAAGGTGCACTCTTTGAAATCAGCCTTGAGACGTACACACCTGCTTAGCTTAGGCCAAAGATTTGCACTGAAAAGACGTTTAAACTGATCATCTTCCTCTATGCCAGGGTCAGTTATGTCACCTGAATAAGCAGAGCGGAGCCTGTCAAAGAAAGACAGCGGATGTTCACCTGATTTTTGAAAAACATTTGCAGCAGCCGAGTAGGCACCACGCTCTGAGACAGAATGTCTCACTGTGCGAGGTACAGGGGCAGGGCCTTGGCTCCACCTAACCCATCTCGGGACACATTCAGGTGTTGCACCGTTTTGAACTTCCATCTTTGTAATGATTTTTTGTGAAAAATCAAGCAAGATGGTTCGATTTTACAGTGTGCATATAAATCATCACTTTTAATGTAGCATTGAGTAAATTAAAACCAACCAGCCTCCAGGTTTATGTGTTTCACTGTGTTCAATAAGTCTATTATTCAAAGGTACCATATATCTGGAATTACCCTCTGAATTGTAAAGTTAAATACCCTTAGGCAGTGTCAACTTTATCCAGAACTTATATTCAAACAACAGTTACTAACTAACCCAATCCGATTTCTGTCTATTCACACGAACGCTTATAAAAGTGATTCTGATTCAAATGCAAGGTTTCACTGTAAAATGTTCCCAGGATGTTATATCAAATAAAAATCAGTGATTTTTATTAATTTGTCGACCTGTGACAAGATCAAAACAAAATCGGCTATCTTTGTGTGATTTTTGTGAAAATCAAGACAAAAGATGCCTCATGTTTGTTATTTTAAACGTTCTGTTTAAAATAAACTGGAAAGCTAGTGAGCACAGAATAACAATAAAAGTGTTAAGTTTTATCACAATGTAGACATGTCTGCATTAATACTTTGTAAATGTTCTGCTTTCAATATTTGATTTCATGTGAAAATCAAATCAAAGGATGCTGTGTGTTCAACATTTCAAACTGTACTCTATTTAAAAACAGGAAAGTTGAAATGCAGACAGAAATATATGAAAACCGTAGTCTTCACAGTATCCAGCAGATGGGGGTGCAGAGCTGGAAATGCTGTTATCACAACAACTGCAATTTCTCTTTCTGACCGCTATAGAGGTGCTGTTGTCACCCATGAGCGTAGCCGTAGCTTTTAGCGTCCACAGACGTCCACAAACGGATCAAAAGCATCAATCAGAAAGATCTAGAGCCTTTACGTGACAAACTCTAGAACCCCAGCCTCATGAAAGACGAATTGATGTGACTAACATCGTTTGGACTGTGAGTCTTTAAACATTGTTTAAAAGAAAACGGTCGGTCCCTTAACCCAGTTGCAGCTTCCGGTGTCACGTGACCTGGTCACATGCCGTTCGGTAGTCTCACATCAACTGACTCAATACATCCATTAAAATCTCAAAAACACTGCGATGAAACAGTCTTTCAAAGATAGCAACGGACAAACAAGCCTGAAGCTTGTGCACTCTGGTAGCTGAAGTGAAAACAGACGAGGAGTGGGCCGTCCCACCCTGCCTGCGTCACCACTTACAGCGCAACCGACTAATCACATCGAAGACAAAACATGTAGTTCTCAACCCAAGCGCTCATGGGTAATGTAGTCTTCTATACCTCATGTCTCTCTACATCACACACGGTGACGTGCCGTTAAAACGACGCGTTCACGGACCTCAAGGTCGGTCGGACTCTAGCATTGAACGGACTTTTTAACGTTCTAAAACACTCGTAAATATCACAAAACACTGCGGTTAAGCAGTCTTCGACGATATTACATGCATAGAACCCAAAGAACATAGATAAACTGTCAGAAATGTGTGAAAAATGAAATCTGACAACCAGCAGTCTAACAAAACCAACTTTTTTGAACACAACACACAATGGACCAATCACAGCGCTTTAAGCAGCTTCTGCTTCGGGACGCTAACCTAGCTTTCACCACAAAGTTCTGGACACTTTTTCACAAAATAAACATATAATACACCACAGAAAAATTCTGTTAACGAGCCAAATCACATAAAGGCAAACCCTCGCGCCTCCCAGAGGAAGACAGCACGTCTAACTGTTAAAAACAACAGACTATTCTCGTCGGAACCAACTGATTCTGTAGTCGGTCCAAACGCAGAACTGAACAGGTCCTCACAAACCATAACAAACACGTCGTAACAGAAAAATGTACACCGGAGCAACACAACAATGTGAAGACAGCAGACACAGCGATCCACAATGTAATAAGATGAAGAGTGGTGGAAGGGTGACACGGCGGTCACACAATGAAAAAATGTATGCAGCTTTGCGACACGCTTATGAAAACGTCTCACATACACAGACAAAAATTCATCACCAGTAGCTTCAAACATACGTTTAAAAGTGAAACAAAAATAATTCCAACGTGAAATGAACCAGACAATGCAACAATATTAATCACCCGTCACTCACCAGCCAGAACTACTTTATAAGTCCAACAAGGATACTAACTATGCCAACAATACTGTTACATTAGACTACAAAAACACAATTTAATAACCGTCTAGGGACACGGACGAGCCATCATTATGTAAGAGATAAACACTTAAAATGTGTCATCAATATGTAAGGGATATAATACTTGTCAGTTTGCTGACAAGTACAATATTCCTAAAGAAGTTGGAGCAGATTTGATCTGACCCAAATTCATTCGCGAGTTCTCCCTTTTTCAGGATTAAATTGCAACTGTGACTAGACAAAATGTAATTTCACGAGAGACGTCAACTTATGTTGATCCACCAAGAGATAGACCTTTTATTGAGACAATTATAAAAGTACATTAAACATTTGTATCGAGATTAGTTCTGATTTAATAACTACTGTAGACAAGAATTCAAATTAAACAAACAGACAAGTTAGGTTTAACTTTCCTGTTGGCACATTTACTTAAAAGTTTACTGGCTTAGGAAAAATAAGAATAAGGAGGAGGAAATAGAAATGAAAGATAAGTTTAACAGAAGTTAATTATTTTGAAATGTGCAAGGTGACACTTTCCCAAACAGGTCCAGCTGGACTTCTCACACGTTCAGCATACAATCAATGCCTCTTTACCTGGTGACGGTACGCCTTCTGGAGATAAGAGCAACAAAGTTTTGTGGACACTAACGGACTGTGTTGTCCAGTTGACGTCCAGTTGACTTCTGCGCGTGTATGGCTGATTCAGACAAGCAGAAGTGCGCTTTTCCCGGTAGGAACAGGACCAGCTCCTGACTGCTTCAAAATAAAACTTTAACAAAACAAATTCTTTCAGAAAGGAGTGAGTGAGTTACCGTAAGGCTCTGCTGTAACTCTGCTGAGAAACGTAGGTCTAATTGACAAAATAACCACCACGTTTCACCAGATTCCAGAGAAAACCAGTTGTTAGTTAGTTCTTCCCTTCAACACTCACAAGTTTACAGGAAGTGTCCCTTTAAGATGGGGGTGTGACTTAGTCAAATACTTCCTGCTCATTGGTTGTTTTAGAAAGTAAAGGAGGGATTTTACAGTTCACATAGTGGAAGGTCTCTGAAGGACACTAGGAAAACTGTTTAGAGAACTGGCCAGCTGGACTGGTTCGTACAGAGAATATTATGGCTAACTTACAGACAAAGCAGAGAAGGAAGTTAACAGTTTTACCCTGACTTGTACCTTAGATTCAAAGCACACATACTGCATACTAGACCAGCAGAAGGGTCAAACTCATGCAAGTAACAGATCATCATTAAATGACAAAAATATACAGTACTGTTGATCAATTCTGAATTAACACTAATTAAAAGGAAGTCTTTCTGATTGATATGTGTTTCTTAATCCAAAACAATTGTAACAAAATAGTGTCCACTTGTCTTCTTCAGAACTCAAGAAAAGTGTAACACTCAGAGTTTCAGAGAGATGTGAAGAGGTTTAAATCCAGTAACGGACATGAGAGTGCTGTATTACTACACAATAAATAAACTATATCAACAATAATAGAAATCTTAATAAATGCAATAACAGTCAGAAACAGAACAATAAGCAGCAAAAGACTGTTTACAATCTTATGCCCCTTTTCCACCGGTCGGCTCGGGTCGGATGTTACGTCATATGTGCGTCGCAGAGACCCCCTTTCATCCTTTTCCACCGGATATTCCGTGCTGAGCCGCGCGAGATTTCTCGAGATTTTCGGGCTGGTTTCATAGGTGTACTGAGGCGAGCTGACCCGCTCCGGAAGGAGGAAGGAGGAGACTCGAGCAGTTTTCACGGAAGCAAGGGACGCGATCACTGCAGGACTTTACATGATAAACACGGTAAAAACAATTATTATTTTTTAAATTTATAGCAAAGATGGGTCTTCAGCTGAACGTGTCCTTAATAAAATCACGTACTGCTCAAAACTGCAGGATTTCAAAAAATAGGTTCGCCACGAGCAACACGCGGCGCGCGGGCGGCTTTATGTCTTTAAATGTAGCTCAATGAACAGGTATAAAATATATTTCATAGCTGACTTTATAGTACGAGGGCTCCTGAGCTTAACCACGCTTTAATATTGTCACGTAGTGGTCAAATATGCTGCATTTAAAGTAGTTTCGCTTTGACTTTTTCCAAAACCTGTGCTTGCACAACGAAAATAAATTATAAAAATTCGAATTTTATTTCAAATAACTCCAACAGGATACATTTCGTATATGAACATGTTGTGATCACACTAGATTTTTTTGAAAAATATCAGCTATGTGGTTTTTGATAGAATTGATAATATGTGATACAAAGTAGAAGGGAGAAAATTAATGGTGGTAGCTTGACACATCTATAAAACATTGAATTTTATTTCAAATAACTCCAACAGGATACATTTCGTATATGAACATGTTGTGATCACACTAGATTTTTTTGAAAAATATCAGTTATGTGGTTTTTGATAGAATTGATAATATGTGATACAAAGTAGAAGGGAGAAAATTAATGGTGGTAGCTTGACACATCTATAAAACATTGAATTTTATTTCAAATAACTCCAACAGGATACATTTCGTATATGAACATGTTGTGATCACACTAGATTTTTTTGAAAAATATCAGCTATGTGGTTTTTGATAGAATTGATAATATGTGATACAAAGTAGAAGGGAGAAAATTAATGGTGGTAGCTTGACACATCTATAAAACATTGAATTTTATTTCAAATAACTCCAACAGGATACATTTCGTATATGAACATGTTGTGATCACACTAGATTTTTTTGAAAAATATCAGTTATGTGGTTTTTGATAGAATTGATAATATGTGATACAAAGTAGAAGGGAGAAAATTAATGGTGGTAGCTTGACACATCTATAAAACATTGAATTTTATTTCAAATAACTCCAACAGGATACATTTAGTATATGAACATGTTGTGATCACACTGTGTTGTTTAAAAAAAAAAAACAGTTTCTGGACGAGTAGGATTCTGGACCCCGCCCACAGAAGGGGTACAAAAAAGCTGTGGAAACAGAACATAGATGTGACCCGACCCGAACTGAGCCGACCTGAGCCGATCCAACCCGAGCCGAGCCGAGCGGTGGAAAAGAGGCATAACTGATCAAGTTTAAATCATCATCCCAGTCCCAAAAAGCTCTACAGTGACTGGTCTGAATGACTATTGGCCGGTGGCTCTCACCCCGATAGTCGCAAAATGCTTTGAAAGACTGGTCATGACCCACATCAAAACATCCATCAACATCAACAAGGACCCTCATCAGTATGCATACCGTGAGAACTGATCAACAGAGGGCACAATCTCCTCTGTGGTCCATACTGCTCTCACCCACCTGGATCAGATAGACTCATACGTCCGTATGCTCCTTGTGGACTTCACATCCTCCTTCAACACCATGATCGCCCAAACTCTGATGGACAAACTATCCACACTTGGACTAAGCCCCTCCATTTGTAACTGGGTACTAGACTTTTTAACAAACAGACCACAGTCAGTGAGGATGCACAACTTCTCCTCCTCCACAATAACCCTCAGCACTGGCTCTCCTCAAGGATGTGTGTTGAGCCCTCTTCTGTTCACTCTGCTCACATATGATTGTGCAACCACCCATCCAGGCTGTCAAATTGTTAAGTTAGCAGATGATACAGCGGTGATGGGATGCATCACTAACAACGATGAGTCCAGCTACAAGCAGGAGGTGGAACACCTGGAGAGCTGGTGCAAAGAGAATAACCTTCACATCGATGTGAAGAAGACAAAGGAGATGATTGTGGACTTCAGAAGGAACAAACACACCCACATCCCACTGAACATAAGTGGATCTGCAGTGGAAGTGGTCTCCAGTTTTGTTTTTTGAATGTCCAGAGGACCAGACTTAGCTTTTTTTTGGGTTGTTTGATATAGTTCAGTGCAGTTTTTTGTCTTTCTTTTCAAACAATTCTGTGTAAAGCTTTATTTACTCCCCTGTCAACACTTTACAGTAATGGCCACAGCAATAACTGACAAATTGTCATGTGTGTTCAGATTTGACTTCTTTATGGTTTACTCACCGACAATTGCACATTTCCTCTGATCTGAACTTGTTTTCTCCTGCCAGACTCATAATACGTGCACTACCTGTGACCAAAACAAAAACACCAGCGTTACTATTATAAAATGGATTTCAACAACTTTTAATTCCAAAGCTATTGCTGCCTATAATTTATTTAACCTTTATTTATGCAGGTAGTGTCATTGAGTCACAACACAAGGACTCATTTCAAGAGAGACCTGTCTGTGATGACTACACAGTCAAGTCCCATCCCAAATCAAAACAAGTACTGTAGATTATTTACGGTATGGTGTTATTTCCAATTTTATTACTAGATACCACAAAACTGCTGTTCATGTAAAGACTACATGTTTGTCCTTAAAAACTGAAAGTTATCCACCATAACTCATGTTCCCTTAAGGAAGGGAGGTGCTCGCTATGGGAATTGCGCCCCCACGCGATTACCTGAAGGAATACGCCTTTTACGGCAGGGGCGTCAGCGTCGCGCCAGAGGCTCCGCCCTCTGTGCATTTAAGCGACCGATGCCAGTCCATCTTTCTCAGAAATTGCACTTCACCGAGCTTTCAGCATTGAAAGGGCCAGATATGTTGCACCTCGTTCCCTTCCTAAAGGGAACATGAGTTATGGTGCATAACTTTCAGTTCCCTTTCAGTTCGGTCTCTCGGTGCAACATACTTGTTATGGGAACGTAATTCATTCACGCCCTTGAAATGCTCAGCAAATTGCATGTGAGAACCTCCGTCCCAAAAGACGGGCATCTCCCAGCTTCTTACTACAAGGGATGCAGAGAGCAGATGCCAAGAGGAAAAAAACAAATGTGAGAGACATTCATATGATGTCTCACATGGCCATGTTTATAACAACAGCTAGAGACAGCCTAAGCGTGCTCCAGAAGTGTGAGTATTCATCAACTCCTGTTCCCCCTTGAGAATTCCAAGGGGCAGGAGGAGCAATGTTTTCTTCTCCTTTTTTTTAAAAACGGCCCGACTGACAAGTGGAGCCCGTCCTGATGTTGGGGAGCAGTTAAGGAGAGGGGAGACCTTTCCATTATGCTTCTCCCAGGCAAAAAACATAAAACATCAAGGGATACCCTTGTGAATGTTATTGCTGCTTGTGTCAGGACAAAGCAACCAAAGCCTTAGTTTTTCATCCAGTTCCTTTCAGAGGCCAGGCTGAGAGTTGCCACAACCTTGGACGTGGGTGTAGAAGTTGTCCACGTGCCTGAGTCAGTAGGTCCCTATGAGAAGGCAATTGCCATGGTGTCCCTGACAACATTGAGCTAAACTCCGGGAACCACGGTTTCTGTGGCCATCTGGGAGCTATGAGGATCAAGGAGAGGGCTCCCCGCCTTACCCGTTCCAATGTCGCCCCGATCAGAGGGACAGTGGAAAAGCATAGTAGAGCACCCCTGCTGGCCAATCATGTGCCAGAGCGTCTATCCCCAACGGAGCATCTGTCTCCTTTAGGGAGAAATAGAGGTCACAGTGTGAGCTAGCTTTGCAAGCGAACAGGTCCACAGAGGCTCTACCGAAATGTGACCATACCTGTTCCACGATCCATGGGTTCAGGCTCCATTCCAACGCCAAAAGAGGCCCTCTTGAAAGGGCATTTGCTCCATAATTCAGATCACTAGGGACATGAGTCACCCTAAGTGACAGAATTCTCGGAGCACACCATGTGAGCATCCTCCGTGTCAGATCGAGGAGGGCACGGGACCTCGTCCCTCCCTCCCTGTTGATGAAGGACACTGTGGTCTTGTTATCTGATTTTACTAGGATATGATGCCCAACAACCAGACCTTTACTAAAGAAGTATTTCAATGACAGGAATACGGCCAGCAATTCCAGGAAGTTAATATGTAATTTGGCTTCCTGCTCGTTCCAAAGGCCATGGGCATTCTGATTTCTGCAGATCACTCCCCATCCTGTTTTTGAGGCATCCGTCGTGATGACTACATGGGACGACACCCTTCCCAGTGAGACCCCTTCCATGAAAACGGACGGATCTCTCCAAGGTTCCAGTGCCTTTAGACACTCTGGGTCTATCTTAACCTTTTCTGCTTGTTTAGGCAGAGCGGGTTGTATTTGTTGGTTAAACCATACCTGTATGGCTCGCATTTTCAATAATGCACGTGGCACACAAGGAATGACTGCCGCCAGGAGTTCCAACAGGCGTTGGCACGTTTTCATAGGGACCCGTTGGTCCGGTTTAAATTTTCCCAGGCAATGGCGAATGGAGGAAACTCTTTCCTTCGAGAGCCATGCTCTGTATCGGACAGTGTCAATCTGTTCACCCAGAAATACGGTAACCCGTGACAGAGTCAGATCACTTTTCTGTAGGTTTATGAAGAAACCGAGATACTCCAGTTGAGAGATCACCTTAAGGGAGTGTGACAGCGCCTGCTTTCTGCTTCCAGCCATAATTAGCAGGTCATCCAGGTAATTCAAGACCCTGAGTCCTTGGTTCCTAAGAGGGGTCAGGGTTGCATCCAGAAATTTAGTAAATGTACGCGGAGCAGAAGGGTAAGGCTTTGAATTCATAAGCGTTTCCTTCGAATGCAAAACGGAGGAACTTTCTGTGCCTCCTCCACATGCCTATATGGAAATAGGCATCTTTCAAATCCATTGTACATGTGTAGTCTCCTGGTCTCACAGACTGGAGAACTTGCCGCAGTGTAAGCATCCTGAACTTGAAAGTTTTAAATCTTTTATTGAGTGTCCTGAGATCCAGAATCGGTCTCAAGGAAATGTCCTTTTTTGTAGTAGATGTAGTACCAGGAAGTACTTGCTGTAGTGTCCGGAGCGTAGTTTGCGTCCTGAGACCAAACTAATCACACCCTTTTTCAGCATGGTTGAAACTTTCTCCCTCAGCACGTGCGTGCGTGTAGGGTTGATCTTAGATTGCAACACCCCTGAGAAATGGGGCAGTCTCTTTGAGAACTACATCTTGAGCCCGTGACGTATTGTTGTCATGACCCAATCATTTTGTAGGCACGCCTCCCAAGCCTACGCATGCGCGCTGAGCCTGGATGGCATGTTGAATTGCTGCTCCTCGTGTTTCAGGTCAAAGGAGGTGACCTTTGACCCCTCTCGCGCCTTTTCGAGCAGGTTGCTCGGCCCAACAGAAGATATTGCGAGATCAGGCCATCTCCGGCGAATCTCGCGTATCTTGCTGTGGTTCATAGTTCGACCGTGAGGTCTGGGTTTTATAAAAATGGGACTTGAGTCAAGAACCAGGGATGGCTATGCATTGGTACTTTTATTTTTGTACATGCCTAAAACAGTGTCTGTTTTGTTTACATATACAGTAGGTGAGTCATGGTTGGTGCGCGTACACATGTCACTAGCTCCTCGTGGTTTTCTACGAACAGCGACTGGGATCAGAAAGTTAGGTTATCAGTTCGTCCTGGTTCATCATGTCCGGAACTGGTTTCCGTAGGAAGAGGTCGAAGCAGCACTCGGACGGTACTGCGAAGCCTCACAGTCCCAACGGGTCTCTTTCGTGGGAGACCACGCATGTTTTCCATTGGTGGGGTGAATTTTTTCCTTGGAAAACCCTCGCGGAGGGCATCCGCTTGATTGTGCCTTTGTTCCAGCCTTGCACATTCTAGGGCTCTCCCGAAGAGTCCCCTCGACTCGATCGGGTGCTGTAGGAAGGTGGACCTCTGGTTTTCTGGGAGGTCCGACAGTGTTAGCCAAAGATGGTGCTGGGCGACAACTATTTCTGCCATTGCTTTGCCCTGGGAAATAGCTACTGTCCCAATCATGCTGAGCACGAGGTCAGAGGCACGGCAGGCCTCCTCTATGGCCTCGGTTGTGGCTTGCTCGTCCTTTGTTACCTGGATATCCTGTAGTTTTTCTGCCAGGTAGGCCTGTACCATGTTTGACGTATTCATTACATGAGCCGCGAGGCCTTGGGCCTTGTAGCACTTCTTGAGTTGTTTCTCCAAAGCGCAACAGGCTTTGCTGGGCAACGTTGGTTTCATCCCCATAGTTGTGGTGGCCAGGTGAGCCGCCAGAGACTCCTCTATCGGGGGTGCGCTGGCAAGACCCAGAGCCTCCATTCCCGCAACATCCAAGCGTCGGGACAATGGTAGCATGATGGGAGCCCTGGGTTCTGCCCAGGAGCATTTGAGTTCCGTTAGGAAGTCTGGAAAAATTGGCATTTTCTGCGACATTGTCGGTTGCTTCGCGTAGAAGTATTTTTCCACCAGCCTCGTAGCCTGTTGGCGAGGCGTGGGGTCCGGCCATGTGACCTGCAGGGCATCAGCGGCCCTATGGCACAGGTCGAACAGGGCAGGTACCAACAAGTCCGGTTCCGGAAGGTTCTGCGCCAGGTTCTGGGAGGAATTAACAATTTCTTCCTTGCCACCGTATTCGGCGTCTATGTCGGACACTTCTGGCGTCGAGTCTTCGATAGCAAGTGAGGAGTCAGACGCGTTGTCTTCCCCGACCTGGCCATTGCACTCCAGGTCCACGTTTTCAGGCTCCGGTTCTGGAGCCGGCAGGTTAGTGCGACGTGCGACCTTCATCGCCGCGGTCCTTGCCATAGACTTGGCCAGCGTGTCAGCGCGGCGTTTCCTCACTGTGGCCTTCATTCGACGACAGTGGGGGCAGGAGTCAGGGGATTCCAGCACCTTCCTCGCGTGCAGGATCCCTAGGCAGACAGGATAGGCCTCGTGGGTGTCTGTCGCAGAGAGGGAGTAGCCACAACCGCTAGGGCATGGGCGCGAGCAAGGACTTGTCGTCCTGGTTTTCTTCTTCCTTGTCCTCCGCTTTCCCTTCTCGGGAGCCATGTCCGGAGACGAGAAGAGTAGGAGTTGTTCCTAGTTTCCTTTTGTTCGAAGCCGTCTTCTCCGTCGTCTTGCTATCGCTAGTAGACTGCTAGTAGATTAGCAGAGGGTTGTGACGCAGTTAGCGTCGGCGAGCGTAGCTGCGGGAGAGAAGAAAAACTTTGTGGTAAGTAGAAAAATGCTGGACTGGCTTTCGCCAGCCCAGCAGTACGCAGGAAAATTGTCTCTGTACGCTCAGTGTAGGGAGCAAGCTCACCTCAATCAAGCGACGCGACAATAGAGAGGTCCCGCGATGTTCAGGTGTTTCAGCGAGGTGAAGGGCAAAAAAGAGAAAGATGGACGGGCGTCGGTCGCTTAAATGCACAGAGGGCGGGGCCTCTGGCGCAACGCTGACGCCCCTGCCGTAAAGGCGTGAATGTATTCCTTCAGGTAATTGCGCGGGGGGCGCAATTCCCATAGCAAGTATGTTGCACCGAGAGACCGAACTAAAAGGGAACTAAATGTTAGTCCTTGAAAACTACATGTTAGACCTTAAAAACTACATGTTAGTCCTTAAATACTGCATGTTACTCCTTAAAGACTACATGTTAGTCCTTAAATACTACATTTTAGTCCTTAAATACTACATGTTAGTCCTTAAAAACTACATGTTAGTCCTTAAAAACTACATGTTAGTCCTTAAATACTGCATGTTACTCCTTAAAAACTACATTAGTCCTTAAAAACTACATGTTAGTCCTTAAATACTGCATGTTACTCCTTAAAATCTACATGTTAGTCCTTAAAAACTACACGTTAGTGTTTAAAGACTACATGTTAGTCCTTAAATACTACATTTTAGTCCTTAAAGACTACATGTTAGTCCTTAAAATCTACATGTTAGTCCTTAAATACTGCATGTTACTCCTTAAAGACTACATGTTAGTCCTTAAATACTACATGTTAGTCCTTAAAGACTACATGTTGGTCCTTAAATATTACATGTTAGTCCTTAAAGACTACATGTTAGTCCTTAAAAACTACATGTTACTCCTTAAATACTGCATGTTACTCCATAAAGACTACATGTTAGTCCTTAAATACTACATGTTAGTCCTTAAAGACTACATGTTAGTCCTTAAATACTATGTTAGTCCTTAAAGACTACATGTTAGTCCTTAAATACTACATGTTAGTCCTTAAATACTGCATGTTACTCCTTAAAGACTACATGTTAGTCCTTACATACTACTTGTTAATCCTTAAAGACTACATGTTAGTCCTTAAATACTACATGTTAGTCCTTAAATACTACATGTTAGTCCTTAAATAATGCATGTTACTCCTTAAAGACTACATGTTAGTCCTTACATACTACATGTTATTCCTTAAATACTACATGTTAGTCCATGTTAGTACTACAAGCATTTCTAAAAACCCACAGTGACCCGCCGTTAACCAGCAAATAAAAATAGAGTTTTTAACTAGCCAATAAAAACAGAGTTTTTAACCAGCCAATAAAAACAGAGTTTGGTTCATGAACGAGCTTCTCACGCCCATCCCCCACCCATCCCCCGCCTGTCCCAACCCCGCCTGGCCAGTCACGAGACAGGCCATGCTGTGGAGGAGGAGCTAAGGAGTGTGAGTTGCAGGTCAGCCGAGAGCAAGGGGGAGGGACCAGAAAGGTGTCTCTGTTCAAATTTTTTCCAAGTCCAGCATTTTCCAGAAACTACATCCTGCAGCTTTAAATACTACATGTTAGTCCTTAAAGACCACATGTTAGTCCTTAAAGACTACTGTACATGTTAATCCTTAAAGACTATGTGTTAGTCCTTAAAGACTACATGTTAATCCTTAAACACTATGTTAGTCCTTAAATACTACATGATGTTAATCCTTAAATACTGCATGTTAGTTCCTAAATAATACATGTTAGTCCTTTTTCATTCATTCAACCTTTATTTAAACAGATACGTCACATTGAGCCTTGAAGACTCATTTACAAGTGAGATCAGCTGGACCGACAATAAAAGTGGTGAAAAATGACACATAGGGTTTGGAGACAAAAAAAAATCCTAACACATTTTTGATTTCTGCTTGAAGGTCAAAAAAATGTGGTAATGAAAAAAAATCTTGCACACAATCACATAATGATGCCGACATTACACAGAGGGTGGGGGACTCAAAGGTGGTTGCATGCCAGCCCGTACTGCAGAGTTCAGATAGAATCACTCAGTTCATGGAGATCTGTACACACTCATGGGTGGGTGGGGATGGGAGCTGCCGAGGACAGAGTCAGAGGCAAATCCAGAGTCCTGAAATGATGACAGAATGTTTATTCAGCTGGGCTCCTCTGAAAAGTCTGTGGAATTCCTTAGCAGAAGGGTTGGAAGGGGTGAGAGCGTCAGGTTTACAAAACTTCAGCAGGCGTGTTGAGATAAGACGGCGTGTCAAGGCCAGTCAGTGAGCCAAATTTCAGATAAACACAATTGTTTTGGGAACAGGCAGAACTTTAATTACATCTACCTTCAGTCTGTATCGGTCCACTCGCTTCCGAAAATGTCCAAATTAAAACGACCAAACAAATTGAACGTGCCTGAGAAAATCCCCGTGATGTAATCCATTCATCCAAAAGTCTGGTTTCTCGAGACATGAACCAAGCCATCATGTAAGGCAGGCAGCCCGACCAGGTCCAGATTAGCCGCCGACGTCTTCCTTTTATGTTGATAGACCAGGAACCAGCCAAGTCCAAAAAGCAGGAACCAGTTATCATGAATCCAATTAAGTATGCATCCTTAAGATCCACAGATGACAACTGAGATAGACACATCATCAAATCTTCCAAGTTGATGAGATATCCAGCTGTGTGCATGCCAACAGGGCAAATCGGCTCGCCTACAGCCTGTCTTTTTTTTGAAGAAATGTTATCAGTTGTGTTGAGGGACCAACTGACCAAATTGAAGTCCATAGTTATGATTCGGAAGATTTTAAAGAAGAGAGGCTCTCAGACAGTTTCAAAGACAAGACAAAGTAAAAGCAAAGCGGAGACTGAGAGGAGACGTCCCGCCCTTGAGAAGAGCAAGTGTTGAATGAAGACTACAGTACGTTAGTCCTGATGCTGCTCAATAATCCAGGTAATCTAATGCCCCTTTTCCACTTGGTGGCGCGGGTCGGATGTGACGTCATATTTGCGTGCCAAACGCGCGTTGGACAGCATTTCCACCTCACAGATGCGCGGCGCCACGCCAAGATTCCGGACTCATCTCAGAGCAGGGCCGAGGCCGGCTGGACCCGAACCGTGGGGAGGAGGCTGGACTGAGTTTGAGGAAGTGGCTGCCGCGAAGGAGCAAAGACGGAAGGACTTTACAAGATTAACACGGTAAAAACAATTATTTGTATTTAAAATTATAGCAAAGATGTGTCTTAAGCTGAACTATTCCTTAATAAATTCACGTTGTTGTCAAAACGGCAGGATTTAAAAAAGTAGTTTCGCCACGTGAACGTGCGAGCCCGCGCGTGCACGTGAGCCGGCTTTATTTCTATAATGTAGCTAAATAAACGCTTTAAAAAATATATTTCATAGCTGACGTTATATCAAGAGGGTGCTTGAGCTTAACAGTTCCTTAATAATTTCACGTTGTGGTCAAATCAGCTGGATTTAACAAAGTAGGTCGACACGTGCACATCACATGCACGCGCGGGTGGGGTCGATCGGCGTTCTTTCTTTTAAATGTAGCTAAATAAAAGCTTAAAAAATATATTTCATAGCTGGCTTTATACCACGAGGGTTCCTCAGGTTAACAAGTCCTTAATAATGTCACGTTGTGGTCAAATCTGCTGGATTTAAATTGATTTGTTTTGACTAATTCCAAACCTGTCACATGTGCTACGAAAATAAATTATTTAAAAAAAATCGAAATTTAATTCAAATAACTCCAACAGCTTACAGTGTGTACATGAACATCTTGTGATTACACTCTGTTGGTTTGAAAAATATCTGCTTTGTGGTTTCTGAGATATTTGATATATGTATATATATCTTACATATATCTTATAAAATATATCTACATATAAAACAGTTTCTAGACTGAATTACCGGTAACCATGTTTTTCTTTTTTTTACAGTTAAGACGAAGAAGTCAACACCAGAATTTATCAACTTGTGTCTTCTGGAGGAAGCCCATGAGACAACAGGAAAAAAATCATTTAGGTGGATGCAGTATTTATTTTTGTGCTTTTTTCACTTCTTAGTTTTCATAATAAACATTTTATTTCTTAAGTGGTGTCATTGAACAATAATTTCCTAAACATATTTTACAATGTTAAGTGTGTACAGTATAGTGTTTGTTTAAAAACATACTGGAAGTTAAGAATATTTTCCATTTGCATTTGACCTTTAAAGAATCATAAGAAAAAGATTATTAGATTTGAACAGCCCTCCATCCATCCATCCATCCATCCATCCATCCATCCTTCCTGATGTCGTCATGGGTAGTGCAGCAGCTTTTGCCAGGATGCACAGACGTCAACATCAACCCCGATGAAGCTGTTCTTGGATGCCCAAACGAGTTTCCTGATCAACAAACATTTAATTATTAATACTTTGTTTTTACGTTTAAAGAAACATGCTTTTAATGTTTAAGGGACAGTTTAAACCAAATTATCCATTTGCATTTGACTTTGAATTATCCCTGACAAAATATTACCGTTTAAATTTAATGAAATACAAACATTTAATATTACAGGGCCAATTGAAACCTAATTAATTCCTAATCTGTACCTTACTGTAAAAATAGTTTAACTGATTACAGGGCAGTGCGATCAATGTGTTAAGCAATGTTAACAGGAACCTTGTACATATATGAGAATAATCTTTATTATAAAGAAAAAAATGGAAAACACAGGGGTTTAAAACAAGCTGAAAAGGCAATAAAGTAAGATTAGAGCATTAAATAGCTCAAGGGACATTACCGCCAACAGGTGGTGAGACAAGGTCCTGCAGGGTGTTCTTCTTCTAATGTTTAGTGGTGGCTGTAAATAGCTTGAGGTAACACTACCGCCACCACGTGGTAGGACGAGTGAGATTCTACACCCCGCCCACAGAAGGGCTGCAGTAGTGAATGGAGACAAACCTACATGTGACCTTTACGCTCTGCCAGTCAACACCTGCTGGAGGTGCCTCGCTCAAGGTACAAACAATGGGGAGACCGGTCATTTTCTGTTGCCGGCCCAAAAGCCTGGAACAGCCTCCCCCTTGAGCTGCGTGCCACCTCTGATCTGACTCTGTTCAAAACCAGACTGAAGACCCACTTGTTCAAAAAAGCTTTCAGTGTGTAACTTTTATTACTTTTGGTATTTTAGTATGTAGCATTTTTTATTTCCATTGCCTTTTTATTTCCACTTGTTCAAAAAAGCTTTCAGTGTGTAACTTTTATTACTTTTGGTATTTTAGTATGTAGCATTTTTTATTTCCATTGCCTTTTTATTTCCACTTGTTCAAAAAAGCTTTCAGTGTGTAACTTTTATTACTTTTGGTATTTTAGTATGTAGCATTTTTATTTCCATTGCCTTCTTTTATTGCTGTTGTTTCTTATTCTATTTTCATTGATTTATTGTTCCAGTTTATTCATCTTTTTATCCTGTTAAGCACCTTGGTCAATGCAAGGCATTGTAGGAAGGTGCTATACAAATAAAGTTTATTATTATTATTATTATTATTACATGTGAGCCGATCCGAACTGAACCAGACCGGACCAGACTGAGCCGCTCTGGGCCGAGCAAGTGGAAAAGGGGCATAACCAGGCTGCATCAAGTCCTCTGGATGGATTCTTCTTGTTAAAACCTTTAAAGGACCAAAGGTCTTCTTCAGTCTGAGGAGCTGAAACAAACTCAGTCTTATAAATAACCCCTTCTCTTAGTGGATCATCCAGTTTGATGGTGACATCCAGAACTAGCTCTTCACATGATCAAGGAGGACCATCAGCCTAACAAACTTAAATGTGTGTGTGTGTGTGTGTGCGTGTGTGTGTGCGTGTGTGTGTGTGTGTGTGTGTAAATGTGTATGTAAATGTGTGTGTGTGTGTGTTGGTCTATATGTTATAGCCAGACTATGCGCCAGACTACGTACCGACATTATCGGGACATTTGGTATTAGCCAGCCTTTGCCAATGTCCGGATAAATCACAGATTGTATCCAAATATATTAATATGTAAACATTGTTTTTTCTCATCAATATCAGAGTAACTTGTGGCTAAATGGCTGCCTGGATGAGTTGGACTGTGCTTCAACACTTAAAATTGTTTTAATAAAAAGTTATTTACATTTATAAAATTGTCGGGCGAAGCACCTCCTCGAGATTCTGTGTGTGGTGTGTGTCAGTTTGTGTATCGGATGCGCTTGTTGAACCTGTGTGGACGTGTGTGATTATTGCAACTGATACACACCGCGCGAAACTCCAACGCCCCTCCTCTCGTGATGTGGAGACCCTGTTGTGGGCGGGGCCTCAGGGCGGGGCCTCAGGTGACCGAGCCTTTAAAAGTTAAAGCCCCTTGAGCTTACACGTGCAGAGTTATGGCGTCGTGTGTTGAGTGCATGTGTTAGGTGAGCGGAGATTATTTTTGGAGAGCGATTTAAGTAAGATTTTGCAGCAGTAGGTGGACAGAGTGTCAGAGTGTATTGACTTCATTCAGGTAAGAATTTAAAAAAAAATTTTGTTGCTTTTGATGACATCATCTGAAGGAAATGTTAACGGCTAATCCAGTAGCGTTTACGTGTAACGTGACTTTAACCGCAGCGTCACAAACTGTGAAGACTGTAGAAAACTTTATCAACATTTAGTCAAGTCAAGTCAAGTCAAATTTATTTATATAGCACAGTTAGAACAGATAAACTGTTATCAAGGTGCTTCACACACACACACACAACATAAAAGAGGCTCAAAAATTTACAGAACAGTATCACATATCAATACAGTAGTAACAATTCTGATATTAACAGCAGTAAAGTATAATAAAAATGTATAAGAACAATATTAAAATGAAAACAGTAAAAATATATACACTACGTCAGCTCACACAGTATGAAACACCAGAGAGAACAGATGGGTTTTTAGCAGGGATTTGAACAAGTGAAGGGAGGAGGCCTGTCTAATGTTGAGGGGCAGGTTGTTCCAGAGTTTGGGGCCGGTGACTGAAAACGCCCGATCTCCTCGGAGCTTCAGATGTGTTATTGGAACCACCAAGCGCATCTGATCAGATGATCTCATTTACATAAATTAGGAAGTATCTGTGCATGAGTTTTGAGTGCGCAAAGAAAGACGTAGCTCAAACTAGCTGCGGCTAGCGTTAGCATGCAACGTAACTTCACTTCAGAAGCGTGACAACCTTTCAACGCTGTTGAAAACTTTTATAGACATTTATATAAATCAGCGATACTATATATGCATCACTTGTGGATGTTTTTAGTGGTTATTTAGAGTCTTAACGCGACAAAGACAAAATTAAACGCACGTAACGTTAGCGTCACTAGCGTGAACGTGTCACGTCACAATAACAGCGTGACTAGAGAGAGAGATAGTCAGAGAGTCTTTATTGTCATTTGCACCGCATGTGGTACATGTGATGAAAACGAGATTATGTACACGGGGTCCCAGTTACATCCAACAACAAATGCAAGAGAAAAACAGTAATAACATCTAGAATTAACTAAGAAAAACATCAACTAGTAATACACTAAGCCTAATATAGTGGAAATAAACAGCAGCACGAACATGAGTTTGTATGAGCAGATGGTCACAGATGAACACAGATGAACACAGCAACAAGAAAACAGATCAGCATCAGCACAATGTGATATTTTGCAGTGTTTATTTTTTATTTTATTTTTATTTATTCATGAGTCTAACAGCCTCAGGGTAGAAGCTGTTCCTCAGTCTAGTGGTTCTACATTTGATGCTCCTCAACCTCCGTCCTGAGGGGAGTGGGGCAAAGAGTGAGTGTGCTGGGTGAGTGAGGTCTTTCATGATGCAGGTGGCTCTTTTCCTGCATCTGGAGGTGTAAATGTCTGTGATGGTGGGGAGACTGACTCCAACAGACTTCTGTGCAGCCTTCACCACTCTCTGTAGAGCTTTCCTCTCTTCAACTGTGCAGCCTCCATGCCACACGTTGATGCTGGAGCACAGGACGCTCTCCATTGCACACCTGTAGAACGAGGTGAGAACTGGGCTGCTCAGACCAGCACGTCTCAGCCGTGCTGAGACGTGCTAACGCTGTAATTTAACATGCGTTAATAGGGTAGAGGGGTTTTAATGTTTCCAACGTCATTTTTGTGCTAAATCTGCTCTTTTTTTTTTTTACCTCTGAGCAGTGAGCAACCAGACGAACTACGTCGTTACGTCATCACGTTGCAGTCTCGTTACGTCATCACGTTGACTGCAGTGTTACGTAGGTATCAGAATACTGTTGTTGGAATACTGAATACTGAATAATACAGAATACTGTATAAGTGTACTGTATAAACTTGAGAATTGTTTTTTAACTTTTTCATATTTTTACATGTACAGGTTTTCAGCTAGTCCAAGAGGTCATTTGGTATTTGGTGAGTCAGATAATCTTTGTCATTTGCACCGCATGTGGTACATGTGATGAAACTAGATTATGTACACATGGTCCCAGTTACATCCAACAACAAAATGTAAGAGAAAAACAGTAATAACATCTAGGATATAACTAAGAAAAACATCAACTAGAAATACACTAATCACTAATGTAATAGAAAAACATCATTACAAACAGCAGCAGGAACATGAGTCTGTATGAACAGATGGTCACAAATGAACACACAGCAACAAGAAAACAGATCGGCATCAGCATGATGTGATATTTTGCAGTGATTATTCTTATTATTTAATTATTCATGAGTCTAACAGCCTCAGGGTAGAAGCTGTTCCTCTGTCTAGTGGTTCTACATTTGATGCTCCTTAACCTCTGTCCTGAGGGGAGTGGGGCAAAGAGTGTGTGTGCTGGGTGAGTGGGGTCCTTCCCCTTTACTGACTGAGGTCCACACTTTATCCATCCATCCATCAAACATCCATCCATCAAACATCCATCTCCATCAAACATCCTGCTTTCCTGAACCCAGACATATGGATTCTTTACTGACTGAGGTCCACGCTTTATCCATCCATCCATCAAACATCCATCCATCCATCCATCAAACATCCATCCATCCATCATCCATCCATCAAACATCCATCCATCTATCCATCCATCCATCAAACATCCTGCCTTCCTGAACCCAGACAGATGGATTCTTTACTGACTGAGGTCCACGCTTTATCCATCCATCCATCAAACATCCATCCATCAAACATCCATCCATCCATCCATCCATCAAACATCCATCCATCCATCCATCAAACATCCATCCATCCATCAAACATCCTGCCTTGCTGAACCCAGACAGATGGATTCTTTGACTGACGTCCACGCTTTATCCATCCATCCATGCATCCATCCATCCATCCATCAAACATCCACACATCCATCCATCAAACATCATCGATCCATCCATCCATCAAACATCCTGCCTTCCTGAACCCAAACAGATGGATTCTTTACTGACTGAGGTCCATGCTTTATCCATCCATCCATCCATGTATCTATCCATCCATCAAACATCCATCCATCCATCATCCATCAAAAATCTTGCCTTCCTGAACCCAGACATATGGATTCTTTACTGACTAAGGTCCACGCTTTATCCATTCATCCATCTATCAAACATCCATCCATCCATCAAACATCCATCCATCCATCAAATCCATCCATCAAACATCCATCCATCTATCCATCAAACATCCTGCCTTCCTGAACCCAGACAGATGGATTCTTTACTGACTGAAGTCCACGCTTTATCCATCCATCTATCCATCAAACATCCATCCATCAAACATCCATCCATCCATCAAACATCCATCTATCCATCCATCAAACATCCTGCCTTACTGAACCCAGACAGATGGATTCTTTACTGACTGAGGTCCACGCTTTATCCATCCATCCATTAAACATCCACACATCCATCCATCCATCCATCCATCCATCCATGCATCCATCCATCAAACATCATCCATCCATCATCAAACATCCTGCCTTCCTGAACCCAGACATATGGATTCTTTACTGACTGAGGTCCACGCTTTATCCATCCATCCATCCATCAAACATCCATCCATCAAACATCCATCCATCCATCCATCATCCATCCATCAAACATCCATCCATCCATCCATCCATCCATCAAACATCCTGCCTTCCTGAACCCAGACAGATGGATTCTTTACTGACTGAGGTCCACGCTTTATCCATCCATCCATGCATCCATCCATCCATCAAACATCCACACATCCATCCATCCATGCATCCATCCATCAAACATCATCCATCCATCCATCAAACATCCTGCCTTCCTGAAAACAGACATATGGATTCTTTACTGACTGAGGTCCACGCTTTATCCATCCATCCATACATCCATCCATCCATCAAACATCCACACATCCATCCATCTATCCATCCATCAAACATCCTGCCTTCCTGAACCAGACAGATGGATTCTTTACTGACTGAGGTCCACGCTTTATCCATCCATCCACCCATCCATCCATCAAACATCCATCCATCAAACATCCATCTATCCATCATCAAACATCCATCCATCCATCTATCAAACATCCTGCCTTGTTTAACCTTGACAGATGGATTCTTTACTGACTGAGGTCCATGCTTTATCTATCCATCCATGCATCCATCCATCCATCAAACATCCATCCATCAAACATCCATCCATCATCCATCAAACATCCTGCCTTCCTGAACCCAGACATATGGATTCTTTACTGACTGAGGTCCACGCTTTATCCATCCATCCATCTATCAAACATCCATCCATCCATCAAACATCCATCCATCAAACATCCATTCATCCATCCATCAAACATCCATCCATCTATCCATCAAACATCCTGCCTTCCTGAACCCAGACAGATGGATTCTTTACTGACTGAGGTCCACGCTTTATCCATGCATCCATCCATCCATCCATCCATCCATCAAACATCCACACATCCATCCATCCATGCATCCATCCATGCATCCATCTATCAAACATCATCCATCCATCCATCAAACATCCTGCCTTCCTGAACCCAGACA
>JBBPBX010042951.1:0-17529 GCA_038048925.1 Garcialebias charrua | reverse complement strand
AAAAAAATTACAGAGCATATAAAAATAACACAGAGGTCTAAAAAATACCAACAATTAAGTTCCAAAACAGGTCAGGTGTCAAACAAGTAAATTAAGCACACACCAATTATTTTTTAAATATACATAATTACTAATAAAAGCATTTATGAAAAGATAATTAAATGACAAGCTAGAGAAATTGCATTTGTCTGGAAAAAATGCAATGTGAATGCTGAATGAATTTGTTCAAACTTGCTTAAGAAGCTGAAACTGAGGTGTTGAATGATAAATAAAATAAAAAAACAGGCTAAAAGAAACGAAGTCCAAAGTTTAAAAGCAGCTAAAGACTTGCTTAAAGTAGCAAAAGATTTACTAAAAGTTGCTAAAGACTAGCTAAAAGAAGCAATAGGCTAGCTAAAAGTAGCTAAAGGCTAGCTAAACATAGCCAAAAGTTAAAAGCAGCTAAAGACCAAAAACTACAACCTATTACTAGTAAAAGGCAAAGAGCTAGAAACTAAAAGTAAGCAAAGGCTAATTAAAACTAAAAGTAGCCAAACAACACGTAAAGTGGCAATAGGATAGCTAAAAATAGCAGAATTCAAGCCGATCGCTGAAAGTAGCTTAAAGACAAAAATACAGCAAAAATAACAACTCAGCATTTACACAAATAGTAAATAAAGGAAGTGTAAATATTAGCTCTGCAATACAAGTTTGTGTATGACAAGAAAACAATTATTACCTGAGTGGATTAAAAAAAAGAAGATTGTCAAATTGTGCATATCGTTTTGGTGTGATAAAGATTTTCTATCTAGAAGGCCAATGCTTAGAAATCCTTTGATCATTTTTGATTTTTGAATCTGTCAAAAGTCATTCAGTTTTCATCTCGTTTGTTTTGCAAAAACACTCTTCCCTCTCCACACACCAAGGTAGAACTCAAACGCTCTTTGACACTTTCCTTTGTTCAAAGTGCACTTTACCTGCGGCCTTGTCCTAAGTGCTATAATTCTGCCACCCACAAAAGGACCCTCCAGACAGCACTTTAGTTTGAGTCAGACTGCAGAGATGGAGAGGAGGAGTGAGTAAAAAATGTCAACCATATTAAAGAAAAGGACAAATGGAAACATAGGGAGGAATTTAGAATTAGGGGAGGACAGAGCTAAGAATGCCAGACATATTAAAGAAGATGGATGGAGTGATGGAGGCAACAGGTGACAATGCTGAGTCTAATGGAGGTTCCAAGATATGAGGAGAAACTATTAAGGGATGGGGATGGATGTCAGAGTAAGAAAACTGTTGACATACTGTATTTGCAAAAAACTTTTGTTATAATTATGTCTTTGAGGAAGTTAAACACTTAATTATGAGGTAAAAGAAAAAGCCATCAGTCATATCAGTATGTATGTGATAAACAGATGGGTTAGTTAGAAAATAAAATCTTGTTAGAGGAAATGTATTACAGGCTAAAGGTTGTTTCTGGTTCACTGAGGTTTTTGAAAACTGTACTAAAAGTAGATTAAACTCATGAAGCATGTGCCACATTTTCACCTTTTTTATTATAGAAAAATAATACTATGAAATACTTAGTCAACGCAATTCAAGATGTCTGCCGCAGCCAACTGACCTTAAAAAACAAAATAGAAGCATACGAATTATCTGCCATACACGTCGCACCGCCGTATAAGTTGCATCAGTCCGAATATGTCTAATAAAGTGGGGGACAAAAAAAATAAAAAAAAATAAGTCGCTTCGCTGTATAAGTCACATCTGTTATACATCACTGCTGATGTGCCACGGTTGTTATGCGTCTCCGCTGACAACCCAGAAACGTGGGCAAGTGTTGTGCCAAAAATCGATTGGCTGACAAATGGCGGCCGCAAGAAAGTGCACGGGAGGACTTTAGCAAGAATTTAACAGGATTAACAAAAACAATTATTTGTTTGCTCGAAATTATAGCAAAGGTGTGTCTCAGTCTTTTTCCTTAATAAATGCACCTTGACGGTCAAATCAGCTGCATTTCAAAAGCCGATGCGCGGAAGCAGGAGCACGCAGAGGCACGACGCGCTGTTAGGGGTTGAACGAGTGCATAATTTTTAAACTCAACATTAACATAATAAAACTCAAGTAGAACTCTAGTATTTGATTATGTCATATGATCTCAAGATGCAAATAAAATAAAACCTAAAAAAATGTTGTTTATTATTTACAACAAAAACAGACCAACAAAACATTGGGAGCATACAGTATATTACCATTTATCATACAGCAAATAAGTCACAGGAAAACCAAAACTATTAGTTTTTATTATTAAGCTGCAAAAGTGAAAGAAACGTGCAGCATGTAAAAAACGAAACTAAAAAACAGTGGGGTGGTCGACCACCGCGCACCACCGCGGTGCGCATTACGTTTAGTTTTAGAGATTAATATGTTTATAGTGGGGTTTTTTTAGGTTTAGAGATTAATATTTTTTGCTTTTTGTTAATGAAACAAGGTCAGTGGAAGCTGGTTCTGGTTCGGTCGATTGTACCCGGTGTTGCACCATATTCTTTGACCTGCAACAGTGTATGCAACACTGCCCCCTACGGTCACAATATACGGTGGTCACAAAATATGGTGCAACACCGGTTTGCAATGAGCTCCAAACAGGAAGTTGATGCATGTTTTTATTCTGTAACTGCAACGTAATGATGTCACTACCAATACTAAATGTGAAATTAAAAAATTTGATAGATGTCCAAGGAATCGATGTGTCGATTACTCAAGTAGTCTGTTAAAGCCCTACTTGCTGTGCATTTCTTCAAAGTTTAACAAGATAACCACCTAAAAACAATATTTTGTTTGCTCGACTTTATAGTAAAAGTGTGCCTCAGTTTAACTTTTACTTAATAAATGCACTTTATTGGTCAAATTAGCTGCATTTTGCCAGGGTGGCACAGCAAAATGAAGCTATTTGTCTTCCGGGAAGATGGCGGACAAGCTAGTCATGCTTCTCTAAGCTCCCTATGAGGTCCCGACTGTAAATAAATTNATATAAAACTGCTCTCATTACCCATCAATGCTTGCACGGCACTTCACCTGACTATCTAAAGGACATTCTTGCACCATATTCATCCACCCGGTCTCTACGGTCACAGAACAGTAATTTACTTCATATTCCTCGGACCAAATTGAGGACCATGGGAGACCGAGCATTCTGTGTGGCTGCCCCCCGCCTGTGGAACTCCCTCCCTGATGACCTGAGAGCTCCACAGTCACTGGTTGACTTTAAAAGCGGCATTAAGACTTTTCTTTTTAAGCAAGCCTATTCTGCCTCCACATGATTTTATCTTTGATCTTAGCTGATATCTTTATTGATTTTACTTGATTTTATCACTTGTTTTATTTTATTTATTTTTTAAGCAAGCCTAAATCTACATGATTTTATCTTTGATCTTAGTCGATATTATTGTTGATTTTATTTGATTTTATCACTTGTTTTATTTTTTATCTTTACCTTGTTACACATTGTAGCACTTTGAGATTTTTATTAATGAAAAGTGCATTACAAATTGAATTAATTATTATTATTATTATTAAAGAAAGAAGGGAAAAAAAATAGTCATACCTCGTGGGAATCGAACCCACGAGGTCTCGATAAGCTGTGCAATGCTTTACCCAGTGGGCCACCAGGACGCATGTATATTTTAAGGTCCACATTTCTTATAAACAAACATTCTTTGGCTTTAGTTGGTCATTTACTCCCATGAGTGACGCTGCTAATAAGGACAGATTTTCTTTTCTTGACCTCAGAGAGCAGAACTTCAATCTCCGCACCGGTAGAGTTCTTCTTTTTACTTTTCGCTGTCATTTTATGAACGAACACGTTTTGCCTCTGAGGCAGGAAACGTAGCCTTATATGGTGTTTTGAGGGGTGGGAATTATGTAAATAACCTCTCCGCGTGCACGCGCAGGTTGATAGAACAGGTGGGATTCATCATATTTGCGCAGCCATTTACACACTTTTCCTGAGGATAGAAGAGTTTGTTGAATCTGACGTGGCATGTTCGTACGAACGCTTCGTACGAACAAAAGTAGGAGAAATTTAGGATAAAAATACGAACATGTTCGTGCATGAGGCCCATTGTGTCTGCTTTCCATAAGTTGTAGATCCTCAAACACATAAGTCAAACTAAAACTTTAAGTGATTATTTAAGAGTCAAACAAACCCTCTCAGTTAAATCTAAATTAGCGGACATAGGCTGCATTTTTATTAAATTACCATATTTTCCAGTGTATAAGTCACAAGTTTGTTTTTTTTTTCATAGATTTGTCAGTCCTGTGACTTATACACCAAAGCGACTTATACGCCGGAAAATACATTATAGTTAAATCTTGAAATTTCAACAAGAGTGCAGAAACTTAAGGGTAATTACATTTTTGACAAACCTGTAAAGCGTAATCTTTTGGTTGTTTTGTGAAAGCTGCCTGTGAGGAGTACAAAAACCTTTTTCTTTGTCTGACACAACTGAAATACGACAAAGATGAAACTCACCGTGCTAATTCTAGCTGATTATATGTTCTGGTCGGTTTGCATTTTCTTCAGCGTTGTTAAAAAGAGCTTTTTATGCTCTGAGAGTTAAAGATAAGGGAAAGAGGTCCACAAATGTCTCGTTTTCTCTCTAAGATTGACCAAAGCGAGCTGGAGCCAAACATCTCTCCTTCAGGTTTGAATTGACGCCGCCGTGCTAAAGGTAAAGTTAAACATCGTAGTGGAGCTGTGCACACATGCGGTTTGCAGTCTCCCTCACCAGATACTCTATAGACTGCTCCACGATGGGAAGACGTCCAAGTCTGCATGTTTAAAACCAGAAACATTGTTGAAAATGATGTCACATTTTCTTTGAGAAACTTGACTGAGCTATAGCCATTTTTGTGTTTGCAAAGACTGTCGCTGTGGCAGCCATCTTGAATTGACTATGAAGGTTAATGAGTTGTGCATATGCTTCATTACTGTCCATCCACTGGTTGATGAGATATTTTGCTAACAGACAGACTGACTTATGCACAAACACTCATACACAGGCAAAACATAATTGTCCAACGTCAACGTTCATGCTCAATAATCCGGGTAAGAAAATCCAACAAAGTTAAGTCAGGTCATCTGGACTCTTTTTTTAAATGTTTTGTCCTTCATCCAAAGGACTTCATCAGTTCAAGGAGCCGCAACAAACTCAGTCCCCCAAGTAGCATTTGTTGGATAATTGTCCAACTTTCACTTTTTCAGCAGGAGATAAAAATAAGAAATTGCTCAGATATAGTTTGGGAAGTAAAGACGGGGCTTGGTAGCTCAGTGGTCAGTGCCACAGTCTTGTAATCCTGAGACTGCAGGTTCAAGCTCAGGCTGTGTCAGGAAGGGCATCCAGTGTAAATCAATTGTCAAATATTTCACAAGCGTTCACTACAGTGGCAACCCCTGAGGAAGAGAGCAGCCAAAAGAACAAGCGGTACGCCAATGACCCCCCCGTCCCTGAGAGATTTGTACAGTGGGTCTTTGTATAAGATGAGTGTTTCACATTTTCCTGGACTGGAATTGAACAGAGAATGAAAGTAAACCTTCATTTTTGGTGCAAGATATTCAAGTGGGTAGGAGTTACACTGTGTAGAAGAACAGATTATTATTATAACAGTTATTGTTAGTATTTGTTTTTTGTCTTGTCTCAGGCACAGCAAAGGGATGGATCCTGGTGGAGGATGGTGGAGTCAGGGGATGGCCAATGGTGGCCTTGGTCAGCATGGAATAATCTTCAACCACCCCAACCATGAGAGGAAACTATTCACTGAAAACATAAAAACTTGAAAGCACAGTTTTCCTATGGCTGATTACCGGTAACATATTTGCATGGCAGAGGCCATCTTGGATTTTGAGATGGCAACCCAAATTTTGACATTGACTTTTCTTACAACTCATTTACAGTACTTTTTAAGTGATTGCACTCACAACATACAAAAACAGAGGGACAGATGGACAGATGGAGGGCATTGTTTCTATTTGCGTCACAATGGAAGAAAAACAAGAAGTTTGGAATAAAGACAAGTGCAACAAATAAGGAGTTTGAATGGCAGATCAGTGAAATGAAGGAAGCAATGGAAGAGCAAAAGATTCAAGGACCCACAAGGAAAATCAGATGCGTGCATAACTCTTCTCAAATACAGGCAGGCCTGAAGGTGTGTGTGTGCGTGGGAGGGTGGCATTAAGATGAATGGAGTTGGCATATTGAAAACAAGAAAACAAGCTAAGACAGCACTCTTGCTGAGCATCCAGGCAGTCCCACATCAGCCCCTCTCTTTAACATCTAAAAACCTTTACCAACCCACCCCCACCCCCCTTACCTGATCCCATTGCTGTTTTGAAACACTAAAAGACATCCCACTTTACTTTAGTCTGCTGCATTTTTGCTTTATTCTCCAAGGGAAAAAAGCATAAAAGCAAACACGAAAATGAGCACTGGAATGTTAAGAGATCACCACGGTCGTAAACCTCCCCCTACTTTGAGCTCTAATGCACTCTGACCTCTCAGTTCACCGCGACCAATCGAGGGACAAACTGACAGCGTGCACTTCGCCTCAGGAGAAAGGGGGGAAGGTGGCTGTCCCAGTGGGGTTGAGGAGGGGTTTCCAACTGCACCCATGTGCTGTCTTCCTAATAAAAATGTTACATTGTGGATTGTAGACGCACCAGATGCCTTTCCTGACACAACCAGGGCACAAACCCTTGACCTCTGGATTACATGACCATAGCACTGACCACTAGGCTACCTCAGCACTGGAACCTGTCTTATACCCTTTCCCATTTAGTTTCCAAAAATATAAGACACTTTTATAAGGGTTTGTGGATGTCTGAAGCTTTTCCATTGGCATGTCTCACAACTCGCTTCTTCTCTTCTTAAGCCTACATGGTCTCAAGAGTTTTCCATATAACTTGTCTGCTGCCTCAGAATGTATGGGAACCATCACAGAGGGGTTGCTAAACTTCTGTTTGTGGTAATCACAACACAGCAAATGAGCAAAATAGTCACAAAACACTTGTTGACTTTTGTTACAGTTTCCAAATATACCATGGCCATGTTCAGACCACTTTTCTTCCACCGGTCAGAGTCCATAAGTCAAGTCAATTTGGTCTTGATGAATTCTCTTGTCAACCAACAAACACAAAAACATCTGCACCTTCTCAAAGTACCACAGTGTTGGTTTATGTGTTGCCATTTTAATAGCATTATCATATACATTTCTTTAAAAAGAGAAATAAAAACAAATGCTGTGGTTGGGAGGTTTTAAAAATGATGGGTTTGATTCTTGTGAAGAAGACACTCTCATGATTGACGTTGCTCTCTGGCCAATCAACGGCCTGTAGTCTGCTGATGACTCGACTCACTTGGAACCTCAGACGAGTAGGTTCTATAAACCAAGATGGATATGGGTGGGATCACCGTCCTAATGAAAAAACTCTGAAGCCATACCAAGTCAATCCAAATCGAGTCGAGCCCATGGAAAAAAGCTGATGAGAATTGAACATTATTGGTGCCACATGACACAGCTATTGTTGACCTTAGCCTTCTGTATGCCCACCTATTCCTCATCCAGATTGGGGTCAAAAACAGTCTATGTTGAATGGATAAAAGGGAAGGTTGTTGTCTTGATGAAGATGCTGCAGAGCACAAGTGATTATAGAAAATCTGTGGCTGAAGGACTGAACATGTCTGGAGCCAGACATAAATGAGAGTCCTGGAAAAGGTAGGATTAGTGATGGGTGATAGCTTGGAGGTACCAAGCGAGAGAGGGAGACGTTAGGGGTGCAGGCAATAATTAATCCGATAATCCATTTCTAAAGCCCAGCAAACTTTTAAGCCTCATGCAAAAATCCACTATCCACACATGCAGATCAATAAACAAGCTAAGGTCAAAGATACACAACAAATCTATAACTTATTGAGACAACAGGGATAGAGCAGGAGGCAGGGGTGAAAACCTAGACAGTCGGGTCAGGACAGGGGCACAGGAACAGATCAGAATGCTAAAACACAGACAAAAGTACCAACAGCAAACGAGTCAACAGTCAGCAGAAAAAGACAGCAAGGCTGGTGGAAGCAACCAGAATACATTCACTGAAGCTCAGAAACTAGAAGCTTGAACTTGGACTGTAATCAGTAACATTATGATCAAGTTATGTTCTGATAGGTTCATTCAACCTTTATTTAGGCAGCCCTGATGCATGCTCAATAATCCAGGTAGAAAAAATCTTTAAAAAAAGCTAAGTCTGGTCCTCTGGACATTCAAAAAACAAAACAAAACAAAGCAAACAAACAAACAAAAAAAGCAAAATAAAAAATAGCAAAAAAAGCAAAAAAATTGCAACAGTAGATTTTCCTTGAACAATCAACAATAGACAATCATAAGAGAGAAATACAGTTTTTTTAACAAGTTAAAACAAAGATATCAAAGTAGCAAAACAGACAGATTATGAGGCAGATGTAGAAAATCAAAAACAGGAACATGTCTGCATTATCACATCATGCTGTTGCTGATCTGCTTTCTTGTTGCTGTGTTCATCTGTGACCATCTGCTCATAAAGACTCATGTTCGTGCTTCTGTTTGTAATGACGTTTTTCTATTACTCTAGGGCTTGGTGTATTTCTAGTTGGATGTTTTTCTTAGTTCATATCCTAGATGTTATTACTGTTTTTCTCTCACATTTTGTTGTTGGATGTAACTGGGACCCTGTGTACATAATCTCATTTCATCACATGTACTACATGCGGTGCAAATGACAATAAAGACTCTCTGACTCTGATTGGTTTTTGCCAGGATTCCAACAGATTTTTAAAGCCATTTAGAGAGGTCAAGGTCGAGAGCTTCAGAGCTTTTTGTAAAATATTCCAGGAAGCAGGAGCAGAGTAGGAGAAGGCCCTTTTGCCAAGCTCAGTTCTCACTGACGGAACACTGCAGGTAATCATGTCCTGAGAGTGCACACTGTAGCTGCACTCACGCAAAGACATGTAGGAGGAGATGTATGAAGGCAGCAGACCAAGAAGTGATTTAAAGATGAAAATGTACCAGTGGAAGAGTCTGTATGAAATTAATGATGTCCAGTTAACCAGTGAATACAGGGTGCAGTTGGGTACAATAATCACAGCCAGTTATGAATCTTAGTCCATGATAGACAGCATCCAACATCTGCAGGGTGCTTGTAGGAGCATTCATGTAGATAATGTCACCGTAATCAATGGAGGGAAGGAAAGTCACAGATACAAGGCGTTTCCTAGCATTCAGTGTTAGACATGATCTGTTTCTGAAAAAGAAACCCAGTTTAACTTTCAGTTTCTTTACTAGGTTTTCCACGTGGAGTTTAAAAGAGAGATGCGAATTGACCAGGATACCCAAATATTTATAGGAATCAACAAACTCAATAGGAACACCATTTGAGGATAAAATCAGAGGAAGAAATTCTGGGACAGACTTCCTATTTAAAAAAAGCATCCCTTTGGTTTTTTCAGCATTTAGGACAAGTTTGAGACAGAACAAATCTGACTGGATGATGTCAAAAGCGGATTGCAAAAGCTGGAAAGCCTTAGCAACTGTTTTAGCTTGGCAGTAAACGACTGTGTCATCAGCATAGAAATGTAAAGCTTTATCAGGGATGCTCTGACCTACATTAACTATGTAGATTGTAAAGAGGGTGTGTCCTAAGACTGAGCCTTGTGGTACACCATTGTACTGTTAAATAACTGGAAGAAGTGCCATTATGTTGAACACATTGCTTCTGATTGGAAAGATAGTTAGAAAACCAACCAACGGTGTGATCTGAGAAACCAATTTCTGAGAGCTTATGACACAAGGTGTTATGATCCACAGTGTCAAAAGCTTTAGACAGGTCTAAGAAAAGTGCAGCACAATAATCCTTAGCATCCAATGCTTCAACAACATCATAATGAACCTTCAGTGAAGCAGTTGTTGTGCTGTGTTTTTTCCTGAAACCAGATTGATGGAGAGGTAAGATGTTAAATGTGTGCAGATAATTTTTGATTTGAGAGTTTATCAGTTTTTCTAGAACCTTGGCTAAAATGCAGAGTTTAGACTGAGATTGGTCGATAGTTGTTCAGTCAGGTGGGGTCACCTCACTTCAGCAAATGAAGAACAAAGGCTGTTTTCCAAGCATCCAGAATGGAGTTTTGGATTATGGACAGGTTAAAAATGTGGGTCACAGGGACTGTGATGATATGAGCAGCCAGCCTTAAGAAACAAGGTGGAAGTTCATCTGGACCTGCAGATTTGTTAGGATCAAGACCTTTTAACAGTTTATTTACCTCACTGACTGAGAATGGAGAAAAAGAGAAGGTGTGATTAACTGAGGATTGACTTGTAGGAGGGATTTGATTTGTAGATGTTTGGTTATTAGATGAAGTGGCTGATTTTCCATTAGTAACTGTGTCAAATAATGAACTAGAAGCAACAAAACATTTGTTGAAACAATTCAGGATCTCATGCTTATTTGACACAGGAACAGAGTTAACGAGAAGTTGTGATGGGAGGTCAGATGATTAGGGGATACCTGAGAGAGATTTGATGGTTTTCCAGAATTATTTAGGGTCTTTAGATTTTTGGAGGTCTGCGATAAGAAATAGTATCGTTTTGCGGCTTTGATGGCAAGTGTACATTTATTCATTAGCTGCTGAAAATTAAACCAATCAGTGTCTGAGCCAGATTTTCTCGCTGCGGCCTAAAGATTGTCTCGCCTATGCAGGAGGTCAGCTAGTTCACAAGTAAACCAGGGGCTGTCACGTCCCTTTATCCTGAACTAGCAGAAAGGAACGTGTTTTTTCACAAAATAAATGAAACTATTATGAAAATAGTTCCAAGCAGTGTTCATGTTGTTGGTTAATAGAACACGTTGCCATTCAAAGTGGGATAGATCCTAGAGGAATGACTGTTCGCATAAATGTTTCAAATCCTTTATTTGAATTAATCTGGGCTTAGACAGTGGAAGTTTAATATCTCTGAGAGCCGTAATTACACAATGATCACTCAAGATGTCAGCAAATACACCTGCAGCAGGGAATTTGTGAGGTGTATTTTTTAGAAACAGGTCTAAGATGAAACATAGATAAACATTTTAGGACAAGTTTTTTTTTATCTAGTGGGAGAGTCAATAAGTTGGGTTAGATTGAGTGATAGGTAACATTACTTGAATTTATCACAGAGGGGGTTCGACTTATCCCAGTTAATGTTGAAATCTCTTGCCAAAAAAATCTCTTTGAATTTTAAATTTCCTAGGATTTCTGTCAAGGAGGACAGAGCCTCAGGTGTTGCTGAGGGGGGACGATAACAACCCACTACAGATGAGATCTGGCCTCCATTCAAAGTGATGTTTACAGCTAAGGCCTCAAACTGGTTTGGGATTGTTTTAGCAGACACAAGACTGGAAACCAGAGAATCTCTGATGTAAATAGCAACTCCACCCCCCCTTTTTTGACGGTCACAGTGATGGATATTAAATCCATTGATTACCAGATCATCAGTCGGTATAGATTTGTTAAGCCAAGTTTCAGAGATGAAGATCACATCTACCCAAGGGCGGAGTGGCCATCGGGAGGTTCGGGAGAAATCCCGATGGGCCGCGTCATGAATGGGCCGATAGGCGCACGGGGAAAATGACTGTGTTGAATAAATCTGCTCAAAATTTACTTGTCCCTGCCTTTAGGCTGCAGGCTGCAGCCTCTTAAAGGGAGGGACAGCGCTGATCCCTTTAAGAGGTTGCGCTGCACTGGGCTGGCAGCTTGGGAGCTACCATTTGATAAAAAAACACCCCTGAAAGTTCACCGTTGGTTGAGTCCACCCCAGGAGCGAAGCACGTATTTTCCAAAACATCAGGTGATGGAGCAGCGCGGAGTCCAAACTGCTAATTAGCAATAAAAATGGATAGGAAGAGGCCAGGTGGAGCTGAAAAAGTCAGGTTGAAGAAAAGAAAGGAGGAAGCTGCCAAATGTGCAAAGCTTACAGACATTTTTTCAAAGAGACAGAAGAAGCAACAGGTAATATAAATTAAAAACTAGCATAATAAATTAAGCTAATGTCACAACGTTGTACTATGTCACTAAACATGCATGAAAGTCAAGTGGGACCTAAACGGACATAGTTTAATTAAAAATAAAAGCAGAAATATATAAATTGACCAATAAATAAATAAACGTCAAAGGACAATTTAAATTAAAAGAGAACTTTATCTCATACCCTGATGCATGCTCAATAATCCAGGTAGAAAAATCTAAAAAAGCTAAGTCTGGTCCTCTGGACATTTTTTGCTTTGTTTTGTTTTGTTTTTTGAATGTCCAGAGGACCAGACTTAGCTTTTTTAGAACTTTATCTCATGTTTTAAAAATTAATTGACCATCATGTTTTTTTTCCAGCTTAGTTCCAACAAATTATATATTTTAATTCATAATTTTACATTTTACTGTGCTTAAAATACCGGTAGGCCTATATATTTTTTTGTTTTTACTTTTACTCTTGGATGACTTGTGTTATGTAATTAAATGTAATTATTTTTTTTCCACACAAGTCCTTATTTACGTAATGAGGCAGAAATGCATGAGGTGAAGTGAAAACAGGAGACAGAATTTTTTTAAAGCAACACATTTAATAGACAAATAAAAATAAACTCATGCATATGCATACATATTGCAACCAATGCCAAACTTGTCTCTGATTTTGCTTGTCTTGACCCTAAAAACTTTTCAGAGATGAGGCTTAAAGGACTCAAGAGCTCAGCACTTCAAGAAATAAGCAAAAATCTGCTTAGATTTGATGAGAGAGCCACAGTGAGTACTTTACACACAGAGCTGTCCAGTCTAGCATCCCAGTGGGATAGGCTCAAAAAGTCCCCTCTGGAAGAGTCCACTGTCAGGATAGGTACTGAGATGGAACAGGGTGGCCAGGAGGGCTCAGTTGAACCAGAGATTGAACTTGAAAGCAGGGCTTGTTCTTCTTGCAGAAACTGTGTTATCTGTGTTTACCTTATATTGACACAGTATAACCTTTTCACAGATGCCTACCCAGTTATAGGGCTGGCATACAAATATTTGTTGACCCTTTCATTGTCTCAGGTTGCATGTGAAAGAAGCTTCTCTACTCTCAAGTTCATCAAGAATAGACTATGAAGCACACTTAACCAGGAGCATTTGGAGGCATTTATGCTGATGTCCACAGAGAAAGAACTTCTTATGTCCATTGACAATGACAAAGTAACACATATGGTGGCAGAAACTAGTGCACTTCTTAGGCGCTTACTGATGCTGTAGATCACATGTCAAACTCGAGGCCCATGGGCCAAATCTGGTCTCATTGACATTTTATCTGGCCTCAAATTTAATATTTTGAATGTAAAATAGTTTTATGGTTTATCTTTTTGTCACTGTATTTAGTGCAAACTTCTCATGACAGCTGGCCAACGTTCAAGCCAACAAAATTACGTTTTGAGTTTTTCAGTAATCTTTGAGTCTGATATGGAAAGAGCAACAAAGAATTGACTTATCATTTTCTGTTTTTTAAGTCAACTAATTTAGTTTTTTTCCCACCTGATTTGCTGAATTGTAACAAAATGTAACAAAAAAATTATAATTAAAAAAGTTGTTGATTATATTGCAATTAAAAAAATGTATGCTACATTTTTGCCCAATATTTTTAAAATGTGAAAAAATGGGCCACTCTTGGCCAATAAACTCCCGGGCTGAAAAGTTGTCCCACTCCGCCCTTGGCTTTTAGCTACAGTTTTGTGTCTTTTTAGCTCCTTCAGTAAATTTCAGCTGTCATTTAGCATTCTGGGCCTCCTTACTTAGGCTGCTACCCCGCGACCCGACCCCGGATAAGCGGAAGAGAATGGATGGATGGATGGATTTAGCATTCAAACCACAGTTCTCAACTTTTAGCAGACATCTCATTTTCTGCAATCTATCGATGTACTTCCTAGTTTCTTTTTCGGGAGTCTGATCCTTATTAAATGTACACCTCTGGTAAATCTTCAGATTTTGTTTTTGGTTTGGTTATTTGGACTTCAGTTTAGATTTAGATGTTTTTTTCTGCTCTGCCTCACCATTTTTGTTTTAACGTTATCTGTTAAAAAAAAATCCCTTTCTGTCTACAGTGGGTCTTCGACTACACGCACCACCTGACATTTTTAAACCTTTTCTAAAAGTCCTTTTCTTTAATACAGGACTGAACTTGCGTGTTTGTGAGTGCAGCAGAGGTTCTGTACGCGCTTTCAGCTCTTTGCATGGCCTCGGGGCACGCAGGATGTCTGTCAAGCTGTTTAGGAATTGGCAGTCTGTTTGCTGTTCTGTATATCTGATGATGTTTGATGGAAGCTCAGGCCGAACTTACATCAAGAAATACTTGCCTTCATCTGACACACCATGTCCCCGGGGCATGAGGAGACGTTAGCTGATCTAGAAGAGTTCAAACTATGATTACTGTGATAACTCTGAGTTGAACAGGTGCTCGTATGTTACATCTAATCAGGTGGAATGAGAGCCCATCACAACAAAATCTGAGGGGTGGGGTTGGGGGTTCAAACACCAAAATCAATGGTACAGTCTGTCAACAGAAGAGCCAAGTGTGCTCAAATGCACCATGTGTAATCGTGGGTTTTACTTCCACATTAATGTTTTTAGACAAAGGCTCTTTGTTTGGCCTGAGGACTTGCAGCGCACCCATCAAACTGTTTGGAAATTGGCAGCGTCCTTTCTGCTTTGCATCTGCTGATGAATTTAGAAACTCCAACCTCCAAGTTCAACTTGAATGTACCATCAGGGAACGGTTTTACAAAGTTCAGTAAGACGTGAACGGGAACAGGTGGAAGAGAACTTGGAGAGGTGGAGGTATGCACTTGAACGATGAGGAATGAAAGTCAGCCGAGTACATGTGTGTGAATGAGAGGTGGAACAGTGAGGCTACAAGGAGCAGAGGTCACAAAGGTGCAGGACTTCAAGTACAGGTGGTCCTCGACTTACGGTGATCTGACTTTACGAACGCATCATATTAATAAAAAATAAATAAATAAAATTGTGTTTAAATGTTCTTTATTTTAGGTGTACAGCACTTTGTTGCAGCTGTGGTTGTTTTAAATGGCTTTATAAATAAGGTATTATTAGTGTTATTATTATTTTTAAGCCGATTTACGTAGTTTCCGCCAGTTTAGCCAGTTAGCTCTGGCCTCGAGAGCCGGCTTCAGACGGACCGTTCCTGCGCTCGGATACATGAGCTGGAGCTGAACGGCAGGTTCAACTCCCGGTACCGTCAACATCAAAATGTGGGTGGAAAAGGTGAAACACCCACACCTGCCTCCGCCCTCATTTGCCCCACTCTGGGCCCCTGAGCAAGGCCCACCATCTGCTCCCTAAACAGGTTTGTCGCGAAAATGAGGTTAAAGGGGACCACACATGCAAAATTCACTTTTTAATGTTTTTTTTACTCAACTTTGGGTATGTACTTCATAAAAAAACAGTCCTAAGGCCAAAGAAATGCACCCAGTGGTTTATTTACTCTAAGTAGATTTATTTGTCTGTGATAAAAACGGTTCGTTCCTCACTTCCTGCGGTTTGTGACGTCACAAACCGCAGCCAACCGCAGCCACAACCCACCACAACCTGAGTCCAGCCCCTCACCTAGCAACCCCTGGTTAGGCTCAACCCACTTCTGTATTAAACACATGACTGTTGTTTTTCATGATTTCATCTCATCTTTTGTTTATATGTTCTTAATTTCATGTGTACAGCACTTTGTTGCAGCTGTAGTTTTTTAAATGGCTTTATAAATAAAGTATAATTGTTATTTTTACGTTTTAGTTCAATTTTTAGTGTATTTGCGATCGCTCCCGACGCGCAGCCGGTAGAAATAAAACGAGCAGACCGCCGGCGTAGGGACCGGCGGCAACTGGACCCTCTTCCGGCGGATGGAGCGGAGCTTCAACTGTACAGCCTCGCTGCAGCAGCCTCGCAGCAGCGAGGACCTTCTCCTTACGGATTAATTTACGGGAGACACTTGGTGAACTTTGTGTTGTCTTGACTGGAACAGCGATAACTCCCAAAATCGCCGCGTGCAACGAGCGGAGCTGGCGAACACCGGAAGAGGAACAAGCTAACATTAGCATCGGATTCGGGTGGTCTCATGCTAAAAGGAGCAGCAAATTGCGGCGCGCTCAGACGGGTTTCGGTAAGTTATCTTAAGCTAGCACTAACAGTAAGTCAAATGAGTAATAAAAAAAGAGCTAATTTTAAAACAACAACACATTACAGATACTGGCTGTTACAGAGGGCGTAAACAGATCTTTGAAGGGCGTGGACTTCAGAACTCAGTATCAGAAACCGGTCGTTCAAAACGAAAGTTAAAAATGGCAGAATTAAAAAGGGTATAATTGATTATCTAAGAATTATTTTGTGTATTAAAATGAATTAATATTGTCAAGATAGCTCACAGACATAACATAAAATTTTTAAAGACCTATATGTGGTCCCCTTTAAATGAAAAATAAAATGAGTGAGATGGACGAGGATGACTTGCTGTGGCGACCCCTGAAGAGGGAAAAGCCAAAAGAAGAACAAAAACAAGAAGTGTAGTAAGACCTGAACTCTCAAACTGGTGAGTCTGTGTTAGAGAAACAGTGCTACCTTACAGCTAGCAATGTTAGCATGAATGAGTTGAGCAGGCATTAGCAGTGATGGCATCACCCTTTGCTCCTTTCTAGTTTTCTGCTACGTTTTGTTGCTTTTACTTCAGTTTGTCTGCTTTTTAAGACATCTTGAATCTGGTTGACTCCAAATTATTTTCCTCAACTTTTATTAAAATCCATCCAATTGTTGGCGAGATGCTTTGCTGATGTTTGAAACAAAGAGCTCCTGTGATCTGTAAGTGTTGAGGGTGACTCGACACTGGTTCCATATTTGGTGTTTCAGAAGGAGAATTAGTCCTCCAAACCCATGCAACCACAAGTTGAAGAACTTTTCTGCATGCAGATGCAGAAAATATCCAGGCCTCACAGGGTTTGGGTCATAATACCATCTCAGTTTACATCATGAGGCTGAATGAACTCGAAAATGATGAGTTTCTCAAGTGAGGAAATCTTTAAACCTCAAGCTAAACCTTTCTTTTCAGAAATATCCAGTTTCACTTTAGTTTTGCTTTAGTATTTTTAATCTACTGTATCAGTGTAATCATTTAAACACATAATCTGAGCAGATTACTTGAGCAGATCTAACAGATCTTTATTAATATTGTATCATTGTACTTTAAGTCAACTCTGTCTGTCTCTTAGTAAAATATATCATACTTTACTTCATAGACATGAATGAAACTCCTTAAAGTATTCAATGGATGAACATTGACGATTAACGTTTACAGTCAGTCAAATCCAAGTTGTCTGTCTTCACTTGTCCATATTGGCTAACAAAGAAATGGCTGTAACTCAGGAAATTTACCAGATAAGAAATTAATATATGTTGAGCGGTCCCCAACATGTACTCTGCGCTA
>JBBPBX010042950.1:0-28158 GCA_038048925.1 Garcialebias charrua | reverse complement strand
ATTCTACGTCAAAATAAGGTCAATGCGGAGGGTATTTTGAAAATTTCTAGGGGGCGCTCTTGAGCCGTTTCTGTGACGATTTTTGCCACGCCCCCAAAATACGTAATTTTTCACCAGTCCTGACGAGTCCGCCAAATTTGGTGAGTTTTCGTATATGATAAAGCCTCCAAAAGGCCACTTCTTTGGGGGGAAGAAAAAAAAAAAAAAAAAAAAATAATAATAATTAAAGCTGCAAGCAGCATTGAGGCCCTCGCAGCTTAGCGCCGCTTCGGCCTTATTATGTTGACCATGGGACCTCCAACTGGTCTGCCAGTCACCACATCGAACTCTCTCATGCCCATCCAGCACCCAATTGCCAAGAACAGTTAGCGAATAACAACAATATATACGTGTTTAGAAGTGCTGACAGATCACACACAGTAAATGTGGAACAGATCAGATGATCTAGCAATGAGATGTAACAGTTTGAAAAATAATGTAGGGGCGCACTTGAGTCATATGTTAGCCCACCATATCAATGATTACAAAAGGGCTCACTGATGATGCACAATAAATCTGGTTCAGATCGGATGATGTATCACTGAGATATAACTATAGAAATAATGTAGGGGGCGCACTTGAGTCAAATGTTAGCTATCCATATCAATGTGTCCACAAGGGCTCACTGATGAATCACAATAAATCTCGTGCAGATCGAATAATGTATCACTAAGATATAACTGTAGTAATAATATAGGTGGCGCTATGGAGTAAAAATTTACATACCATTATCAATGTGTGTCGAAGTGTTCACTGATAAAGCACAATAAATCTCGTGCAGATCGATAATGTATCACTAAGATATAACTGTAGTAATAATATAGGGGGCGCTATGGAGTAAAAATTTACATACCATTATCAATGTGTGTAGAAGTGTTCACTGATGAATCACAATAAATCTCGTGCAGATCGGATAATGTATCACTAAGATATAACTGTAGTAATAATATAGGGGGCGCTATGGAGTAAAAATTTACATACCATTATCAATGTGTGTCGAAGTGTTCACTGATAAAGCACAATAAATCTCGTGCAGATCGGATAATGTATCACTAAGATATAACTGTAGTAATAATACAGGGGGCGCTATGGAGTAAAAATTTACATACCATTATCAATGTGTGTAGAAGTGTTCACTGATGAATCATAATAAATCTCGTGCAGATCGGATAATGTATCACTAAGATATAACTGTAGTAATAATATAGGGGGCGCTATGGAGTAAAAATTTACATAACATTATCAATGTGTGTCGAAGTGTTCACTGATAAAGCATAATAAATCTCGTGCAGATCGGATAATGTATCACTAAGATATAACTGTAGTAATAATATAGGGGGCGCTATGGAGTAAAAATTTACATAACATTATCAATGTGTGTAGAAGTGTTCACTGATGAATCACAATAAATCTGGTTCAGATCGGATGATGTATCACTGAGATATAACCATAGAAATAATGTAGGGGGCGCACTTGAGTCAAATGTTAAACCACAATATCAATGTGTCCACAAGGGCTCACTGATGATGAACAATAAATCTGGTTCAGATCGGATGATGTCTCACTGAGATATAACAGTTTGAATAATCTAGGGGGCGCTCTGGAGTCATATGTTAGCCCACCATATCAATGTGTCCACAAGGGCTCACTGATGATGCACAATAAATCTGGTTCAGATCGGATGATGTATCACTGAGATATAACTATAGAAATAATGTAGGGGGCGCACTTGAGTCAAATGTTAGCCCACCATATCAATGTGTCCACAAGGGCTCACTGATGATGCACAATAAATCTGGTTCAGATCGGATGATGTATCACTGAGATATAACTATAGAAATAATGTAGGGGGCGCACTTGAGTCAAATGTTAGCCCACCATATCAATGTGTCCACAAGGGCTCACTGATGATGCACAATAAATCTGGTTCAGATCGGATGATGTATCACTGAGATACAACAGTTTGAATAATCTAGGGGGCGCTATGGAGGCTATTTGCTAATTAGCATAAACACCTGTTCAAGGGGTGGGTAATGATCGATCATAATGATTTTGGTACTCCTCAGATCAAATCTGTGGAGTTTAGAACCAAACGTATGGTGACGGCGTTACGTCTTACTTCGCCACGTCACCACGCCCACTTGCTCCACCCAAAACGAACAGTGCTGGAAAGCTTGTTACACCAACATGTCTTCGGTGACTGGATACAATGTCACGCTGATTAGGTAACAGGGATCCGATATGGACCGTTCAACGTAAAACTTTACACTTCCTGTTGTCAGGGGGCGTGGCTTAAGTGATGTCATGATTTGACCATACAGTTTTGCAGGGGACCGGATGTGGGTCAATCACTGAAGGTTTGATGTATTAGACAGTTTTCGTGTAAGAGCTGTAAGCGTTTCGTTTTTCATGGCGAGATGTCCAACTTTGAGGTCTGGCCCCGCCCCTTCAGCATGCATGAAAACGCACAGTTTTGATAACATTTGTTCCCCCGTGCCTTATAAAGAAACTGGCCAAGTTTGAATCAAATCGAGCGAAATCCCTAGGAGGAGTTCGTTGAAATGCAGAGGCTGTAAACGGCCAAAAAGGGGTGAAAATTTGGTCATCGTTCCAAAATGGCCGCCTTACCATTTATCGTACAACATTGGTGCCAGAGGGTTTTCTGTGCATCTTGGTGAGTTGGACAAGTGTACCAAATTTCATGATTCTACGTCAAACTAAGGTCAATGCGGAGGGTATTTTGAATATTTCTAGGGGGCGCTCTTGAGCCGTTTCTGTAGCGATTTGCTAATTAGCATAAACACCTGTTCAAGGGGTGGGCAATGATCGATCATACTGATTTTGGTACTCCTCGGATCAAATCTGTGGATTTTAGAACCAAACGTATGGTGATGGCGTTATGTCTTACTTCGCCACGTCGCCACGCCCACATGCTCCACCAAAAACGAACAGTATTGGAATGCTTGTTACACCAACATGTCTTCGGTCACTGGACACAATGCCACGCTGATTAGGTAACAGGGGTCCGATATGGACCGTTCAACGTAAAACTTTACACTTCCTGTTGTCAGGGGGCGTGGCTTAAGTGATGTCATGATTTGACCATACAGTTTTGCGGGGGACCGGATGTGCGTCAATCACTGAAGGTTTGATGTATTAGACTCTTTTCGTGTAAGAGCTGTAAGCGTTTCGTTTTTCATGGCGAGATGTCCAACTTTGAGGTCTGGCCCCGCCCCTTCAGCATTCATGAAAACGCACAATTTTGATATTGTTTGTTCCCCCGTGCCTTATGAAGAAACTGGCCAAGTTTGAACCAAATCGAGCGAAATCCCTAGGAGGAGTTCGTTCAAATGCGGAGGCTGTAAACGGCCAAAAAGGTGTAAAAATTTGGTCATCGATCCAAAATGGCCGCCTTACCATTTATCGTACAACGTTGGTGCCAGAGGATTTTCTGTGCTTCTTGGTGAGTTGGACAAGTGTACCAAATTTCATGATTCTACGTCAAACTAAGGTCATGCGGAGGATATTTTGAAAATTTCTAGGGGGCGCTCTTGAGCCGTTTCTGTGGCGATTTTTGCCACGCCCCCAAAATACGTAATTTTTCACCAGTCCTGACGAGTCCGCCAAATTTGGTGAGTTTTCGTATATGATAAAGCCTCCAAAAGGCCACTTAAAGAGGGACTAGAATAAAAAATAATAAAAAAAAGAATAATAATAATAAACACTACAATTACAATAGGCCTTCGCAGCGCTTAGCTGCTCGGGCCTAATTAAAGCTGCAAGCAGCATTGAGGCCCGAAGCAGCTTAGCGCCGCTCGGACCTTATTGAGCGACCGCGCGAGCTCCAGCTCGTCCGCTCGGTCGCCATTTCGAAGTCTCTCGTGTCTACTCCGCACCAGGGGTGCACACGCACAATAAATCTGGTTCAGATCGGATGATGTCTCATTGAGATATAACAGTTTGAATAATCTAGGGGGTGCTCTGGAGTCATATGTTAAACCACAATATCAATGTGTCCACAAGGTCTCACTGATGAAGCATAGTAAATCACGTGCAGATCGGATGATGTATCACTGAGATATAACAGTTTGAATAATCTAGGGGGCGCTCTGGAGTCATATGTTAAACCACAATATCAATGTGTCCACAATGTCTCAATGATGATACACAATAAATCTGGTTCAGATCGGATGATGTATCACTGAGATATAACTGTAGTAATAATATAGGGGGCGCTATGGAGTAAAAATTTACATAACATTATCAATGTGTGTCGAAGTGTTCACTGATAAAGCACAATAAATCTCGTGCAGATCGGATAATGTATCACTAAGATATAACTGTAGTAATAATATAGGGGGCGCTATGGAGTAAAAATTTACATACCATTATCAATGTGTGTCGAAGTGTTCACTGATAAAGCACAATAAATCTCGTGCAGATCGGATAATGTATCACTGAGATATAACTGTAGTAATAATATAGGGGGCGCTATGGAGTAAAAATTTACATACCATTATCAATGTGTGTAGAAGTGTTCACTGATGAATCACAATAAATCTCGTGCAGATCGGATAATGTATCACTAAGATATAACTGTAGTAATAATATAGGGGGCGCTATGGAGTAAAAATTTACATACCATTATCAATGTGTGTCGAAGTGTTCACTGATAAAGCACAATAAATCTTGTGCAGATCGGATAATGTATCACTAAGATATAACTGTAGTAATAATACAGGGGGCGCTATGGAGTAAAAATTTACATACCATTATCAATGTGTGTAGAAGTGTTCACTGATGAATCATAATAAATCTCGTGCAGATCGGATAATGTATCACTAAGATATAACTGTAGTAATAATATAGGGGGCGCTATGGAGTAAAAATTTACATAACATTATCAATGTGTGTCGAAGTGTTCACTGATAAAGCATAATAAATCTTGTGCAGATCGGATGATGTATCACTGAGATATAACTATAGAAATAATGTAGGGGGCGCACTTGAGTCAAATGTTAGCCCACCATATCAATGTGTCCACAAGGGCTCACTGATGATGCACAATAAATCTGGTTCAGATCGGATGATGTATCACTGAGATACAACAGTTTGAATAATCTAGGGGGCGCTATGGAGGCTATTTGCTAATTAGCATAAACACCTGTTCAAGGGGTGGGCAATGATCGATCATACTGATTTTGGTACTCCTCGGATCAAATCTGTGGATTTTAGAACCAAACGTATGGTGATGGCGTTATGTCTTACTTCGCCACGTCGCCACGCCCACATGCTCCACCAAAAACGAACAGTATTGGAATGCTTGTTACACCAACATGTCTTCGGTCACTGGACACAATGCCACGCTGATTAGGTAACAGGGGTCCGATATGGACCGTTCAACGTAAAACTTTACACTTCCTGTTGTCAGGGGGCGTGGCTTAAGTGATGTCATGATTTGACCATACAGTTTTGCAGGGGACCGGATGTGGGTCAATCACTGAAGGTTTGATGTATTAGACAGTTTTCGTGTAAGAGCTGTAAGCGTTTCGTTTTTCATGGCGAGATGTCCAACTTTGAGGTCTGGCCCCGCCCCTTCAGCATGCATGAAAACGCACAGTTTTGATAACATTTGTTCCCCCGTGCCTTATAAAGAAACTGGCCAAGTTTGAATCAAATCGAGCGAAATCCCTAGGAGGAGTTCGTTGAAATGCAGAGGCTGTAAACGGCCAAAAAGGGGTGAAAATTTGGTCATCGTTCCAAAATGGCCGCCTTACCATTTATCGTACAACATTGGTGCCAGAGGGTTTTCTGTGCATCTTGGTGAGTTGGACAAGTGTACCAAATTTCATGATTCTACGTCAAACTAAGGTCAATGCGGAGGGTATTTTGAATATTTCTAGGGGGCGCTCTTGAGCCGTTTCTGTAGCGATTTGCTAATTAGCATAAATACCTGTTCAAGGGGTGGGCAATGATCGATCATACTGATTTTGGTACTCCTCGGATCAAATCTGTGGATTTTAGAACCAAACGTATGGTGATGGCGTTATGTCTTACTTCGCCACTACGCCACGCCCACATGCTCCACCAAAAACGAACAGTATTGGAATGCTTGTTACACCAACATGTCTTCGGTCACTGGACACAATGCCACGCGGATTAGGTAAATGGGGTCCGATATGGACCGTTCAATGTAAAACTTTACACTTCCTGTTGTCAGGGGGCGTGGCTTAAGTGATGTCATGATTTGACCATACAGTTTTGCGGGGGACCGGATGTGGGTCAATAACTGAAGGTTTGATGTATTAGACTTTTTTCGTGTAAGAGCTGTAGCGTTTCGTTTTTCATGGCGAGATGTCCAACTTTGACGTCTGGCCCCGCCCCTTCAGCATTCATGAAAACGCACAATTTTGATATGTTTGTTCCCCCGTGCCTTATGAAGAAACTGGCCAAGTTTGAACCAAATCGAGCGAAATTCATAGGAGGAGTTCGTTCAAATGCGGAGGCTGTAAACGGCCAAAAAGGGGTGAAAATTTGGTCATCGTTCCAAAATGGCCGCCTTACCATTTATCGTACAGCGTTGGTGCAAGAGGGTTTTCTGTGCATCTTGGTGAGTTGGACAAGTGTACCAAATTTCATGATTCTACGTCAAACTAAGGTCAATGCGGAGGGTATTTTGAAAATTTCTAGGGGGCGCTCTTGAGCCGTTTCTGTGGCGATTTTTGCCACGCCCCCAAAATACGTAATTTTTCACCAGTCCTGACGAGTCCGCCAAATTTGGTGAGTTTTCGTATATGATAAAGCCTCCAAAAGGCCACTTCTTTGGGGGGAAGAAAAAAAAAAAAAAATAATAATAATTAAAGCTGCAAGCAGCATTGAGGCCCTCGCAGCTTAGCGCCGCTCCGACCTTATTGAGGCTACCGCGCGAGCTTCAGCTCGTCCGCTCGGTCGCCATTTCGAAGTCTCTCGTGTCTACTCCGCACCAGGGGTGCATACGCACAATAAATCTGGTTCAGATCGGATGATGTCTCACTGAGATATAACAGTTTGAATAATCTAGGGGGCGCTATGGAGTTACATGTTAAACCACAAAATCAATGTGTCCACAAGGGCTCACTGATGATGCACAATAAATCTGGTTCAGATCGGATGATGTATCACTGAGATATAACTATAGAAATAATGTAGGGGACGCACTTGAGTCAAATGTTAGCGCACCATATCAATGTGTCCACAAGGGCTCACAGATGATGCACGATAAATCTGGTTCAGATCGGATGATGTATCACTGAGATATAACAGTTTGAATAATGTAGGGGGCGCTCTGGAGTTATATGTTAAACCACAAAATCAATGTGTCCACAAGGGCTCACTGATGATGCACAATAAATCTGGTTCAGATCGGATGACGTATCACTGAGATATAACTATAGAAATAATGTAGGGGGCGCACTTGAGTTAAATGTTAGCCCACCATATCAATGTGTCCACAAGGGCTCACTGATGATGCACAATAAATCTGGTTCAGATCGGATAATGTATCACTGAGATATAACAGTTTGAATAATCTAGGGGGCGCTCTGGAGTCATATGTTAAACCACAATATCAATGTGTCCACAATGTCTCACTGATGATACACAATAAATCTCGTGCAGATCGGATAATGTATCACTAAGATATAACTGTAGTAATAATATAGGGGGCGCTATGGAGTAAAAATTTACATACCATTATCAATGTGTGTCGAAGTGTTCACTAATAAAGCACAATAAATCTCGTGCAGATTGGATAATGTATCACTGAGATATAACTGTAGTAATAATATAGGGGGCGCTATGGAGTTAAAATTTACATACCATTATCAATGTGTGTCGAAGTGTTCACTGATAAAGCATAATAAATCTTGTGCAGATTGGATGATGTATCACTGAGATATAACTGTAGTAATAATATAGGGGGCGCTATGGAGTGAAAATGTACATACCATTATCAATGTATATAGAAGTGTTCACTGATGAATCACAATAAATCTCGTGGAGATCAGATAATGTATCACTAAGATATAACTGTAGTAATAATACAGGGGGCGCTATGGAGTAAAAATTTACATACCATTATCAATGTGTGTAGAAGTGTTCACTGATGAATCATAATAAATCTCGTGCAGATCGGATAATGTATCACTAAGATATAACTGTAGTAATAATATAGGGGGCGCTATGGAGTAAAAATTTACATACATTATCAATGTGTGTAGATGTGTTCACTGATGAATCATAATAAATCTCATGCAGATCGGATAATGTATCACTAAGATATAACTGTAGTAATAATATAGGGGGCGCTATAGAGTAAAAATTTACATACCATTATCAATGTGTGTCGAAGTGTTCACTGATAAAGCACAATAAATCTCGTGCAGATCGGATAATGTATTACTGAGATATAACTGTAGTAATAATATAGGGGGCGCTATGGAGTAAAAATGTACATACCATTATCAATGTGTATAGAAGTGTTCACTGATGAATCACAATAAATCTCGTGCAGATCGGATAATGTATCACTAAGATATAACTGTAGTAATAATATAGGGGGTGCTATAGAGTAAAAATTTACATACCATTATCAATGTGTATAGAAGTGTTCACTGATGAATCACAATAAATCTCGTGCAGATCGGATAATGTATCACTAAGATATAACTGTAGTAATAATATAGGGGGCGCTATGGAGTAAAAATTTACATACCATAATCAATGTGTGTAGAAGTGTTCACTGATGAATCATAATAAATCTCGTGTAGATCGGATAATGTATCACTAAGATATAACTGTAGTAATAATATAGGGGCGCTATGGAGTAAAAATTTACATACCATTATCAATGTGTGTCGAAGTGTTGACTGATAAAGCACAATAAATCTCGTGCAGATCGGATAATGTATCACTGAGATATAACTGTAGTAATAATATAGGGGGCGCTATGGAGTAAAAATTTACATACCATTATCAATGTGTATAGAAGTGTTCACTGATGAATCACAATAAATCTCGTGCAGATCGGATAATGTATCACTAAGATATAACTGTAGTAATAATATAGGGGGCGCTATGGAGTAAAAATTTACATACCATTATCAATGTGTGTCGAAGTGTTCACTGATAAAGCACAATAAATCTTGTGCAGATCGGATAATGTATCACTAAGATATAACTGTAGTAATAATACAGGGGGCGCTATGGAGTAAAAATTTACATACCATTATCAATGTGTGTAGAAGTGTTCACTGATGAATCATAATAAATCTCGTGCAGATCGGATAATGTATCACTAAGATATAACTGTAGTAATAATATAGGGGGCGCTATGGAGTAAAAATTTACATAACATTATCAATGTGTGTCGAAGTGTTCACTGATAAAGCATAATAAATCTCGTGTAGATCGGATAATGTATCACTAAGATATAACTGTAGTAATAATATAGGGGGCGCTATGGAGTAAAACTTTACATACCATTATCAATGTGTGTCAAAGTGTTCACTGATAAAGCACAATAAATCTGGTTCAGATCGGATGATGTATCACTGAGATATAACTATAGAAATAATGTAGGGGGCGCACTTGAGTCAAATGTTAGCCCACCATATCAATGTGTCCACAAGGGCTCACTGATGATGCACAATAAATCTGGTTCAGATCGGATGATGTATCACTGAGATATAACTATAGAAATAATGTAGGGGGCGCACTTGAGTCAAATGTTAGCCCACCATATCAATGTGTCCACAAGGGCTCACTGATGATGCACAATAAATCTGGTTCAGATCGGATGATGTATCACTGAGATACAACAGTTTGAATAATCTAGGGGGCGCTATGGAGGCTATTTGCTAATTAGCATAAACACCTGTTCAAGGGGTGGGTAATGATCGATCATAATGATTTTGGTACTCCTCAGATCAAATCTGTGGAGTTTAGAACCAAACGTATGGTGACGGCGTTACGTCTTACTTCGCCACGTCACCACGCCCACTTGCTCCACCCAAAACGAACAGTGCTGGAAAGCTTGTTACACCAACATGTCTTCGGTGACTGGATACAATGTCACGCTGATTAGGTAACAGGGATCCGATATGGACCGTTCAACGTAAAACTTTACACTTCCTGTTGTCAGGGGGCGTGGCTTAAGTGATGTCATGATTTGACCATACAGTTTTGCAGGGGACCGGATGTGGGTCAATCACTGAAGGTTTGATGTATTAGACAGTTTTCGTGTAAGAGCTGTAAGCGTTTCGTTTTTCATGGCGAGATGTCCAACTTTGAGGTCTGGCCCCGCCCCTTCAGCATGCATGAAAACGCACAGTTTTGATAACATTTGTTCCCCCGTGCCTTATAAAAAAACTGGCCAAGTTTGAATCAAATCGAGCGAAATCCCTAGGAGGAGTTCGTTGAAATGCAGAGGCTGTAAACGGCCAAAAAGGGGTGAAAATTTGGTCATCGTCCCAAAATGGCCGCCTTACCATTTATCGTACAACATTGGTGCCAGAGGGTTTTCTGTGCATCTTGGTGAGTTGGACAAGTGTACCAAATTTCATGATTCTACGTCAAACTAAGGTCAATGCGGAGGGTATTTTGAATATTTCTAGGGGGCGCTCTTGAGCCGTTTCTGTAGCGATTTGCTAATTAGCATAAACACCTGTTCAAGGGGTGGGCAATGATCGATCATACTGATATTGGTACTCCTCAGATCAAATCTGTGGATTTTAGATCCAAACGTATGGTGATGGCGTTACGTCTTACTTCGCCATGTCGCCACGCCCACTTGCTCCACCCAAAACGAACAGTGCTGGAAAGCTTGTTACACCAACATGTCTTTAGTCACTGGACACAATGTCACGCTGATTAGGTAACACGGGTCCGATATGGACCTTTCAAAGTAAAACTTTACACTTCCTGTTGTCAGGGGGCGTGGCTTAAGTGATGTCATAATTTGACCATTCAGTAATGCAGGGGACCGGATGTGCGTCAATCACTGAAGGTTTGATGTATTAGACTCTTTTCGTGTAAGAGCTATAAGCGTTTCGTTTTTCATGGCGAGATGTCCAAATTTGACGTCTGGCCCCGCCCCTTCAGCATTCATGAAAACGCACAATTTTGATATTGTTTGTTCCCCCGTGCCTTATGAAGAAACTGGCCAAGTTTGAACCAAATCGAGCGAAATCCCTAGGAGGAGTTCGTTCAAATGCGGAGGCTGTAAACGGCCAAAAAGGTGTAAAAATTTGGTAATCATTTCAAAATGGCCGCCTTACCATTTATCGTACAACGTTGGTGCCAGAGGGTTTTCTGTGCATCTTGGTGAGTTGGACAAGTGTACCAAATTTCACGATTCTACGTCAAACTAAGTCAATGCGGAGCGTATTTTGAAATTTTCTAGGGGGCGCTCTTGAGCCGTTTCTGTGGCGATTTTTGCCACGCCCCCAAAATATGTAATTTTTCACCAGTCCTGACGAGTCTGCCAAATTTGGTGAGTTTTCATATATGATAAAGCCCCCAAAATGCCACTTCTTTTGGGGGAAGAATAAAAATAAAAAAAATAATAATAATAAAAAAAATAATAAACAGTACAATTACAATAGGCCTTCGCAGCGCTTAGCTGCTCGGGCCTAATAATAATAAACACTACAATTACAATAGGTCCTTGCAGCGCTTCGCTGCTTCGGGCCTAAAAAACAAACGTTGAGGCGAGGCATTGTCATTACCGCACGCGGCATGCCGCTTCAGCGGTGGCTCGCATTTACTCTGTGTGATGCATCTCTTCTTGTTGTGCTCAGAGCTGCAGCGAGCATGCTCGAGCTATGTATGTGAAGCGCTGTCAATAGAGGCTGTAATGTGAGGTGATTATCCCTGCTGGGCAGCGTGGGAACAGAACCAGCGGGATGTAACCGTGTTTGAGGCAGAGAGCGGGGGTTTTACCCGGCTCAATCTGTGGAGCCCCAGGTTCATCAGGCGTGAAGCAGGAGTGCTTTGTGACGTTATTCAAGCTGCGGCGTCTCGTAACCAGCTGTTTATCAGAGACCAGCTTGTCATTTGTGGGAATTGCGTGTGTCAAAGAAGCTGCTGAAGGATCATTCAGTCCAACAGACAGGCTGAAAGCAGTTGAGGAACTGCTCTTTGAGTGATGTAGGTGTTTTATTTCAAAACAATCATCTGTATCACACAAACTTCGCGCAAGGAGTCATTTCTTGTGCTGTCGTCTGCGCGGTGGCCCCTGCTGCTGCTAAACGCTCCAGGGCTACTTCTGTGGGCGGCTTCTTGGAAAACGCTGGGCAGCACCTGGATGACGAGGCGGGTGCTGCTGCTCCCTGTTGGAGGTGGGGGGGGGGAGCTGAGCGGGGGGCCGCCGCAGCAGTCGTGGAGCGCCGGTACTGTTGTCTCTGAGAATGTCTGTCCCTCCATCCGGCAGAGCGACGGGAGGGTGGATGTGAAGACATCAGGTGACAAACCTTCTCGGACACTTCTTTTTTATTTGATCTGTCCAGCAAAGCGGTGAAACTCGTTCCAAAAAGCGCATCAGGTGTTATTGGGCCTTCTAGCAAATCTTTTTGAAGTCTGTCTGGCATGGATGGGGCGTGACGAAGCCACGTTGTCAGAGTCAGAGTCAGAGTCAGAGAGTCTTTATTGTCATTTGCACCGCATGTGGTACATGAGATGAAAACGAGATTATGTACACGAGGTCCCAGTTACATCCAACAACAAATGAAAGAGAAAAACAGTAATAACATCGAGAACTAACTAAGAAAAACATCAACTAGTAATACACTAAGCCTAATATAGTGGGAATAAACAGCAGCACGAACATGAGTTTGTATGAGCAGATGGTCACAGATGGTCACAGATGAACACAGCAACAAGAAAACATATCAGCATCACCATGATGTGATATTTTGCAGTGTTTATTTTAATTTTATTTTTATTTATTCATGAGTCTAACAGCCTCAGGGTAGAAGCTGTTCCTCAGTCTAGTGGTTCTACACTTGATGCTCCTCAACCTCCGTCCTGAGGGGAGTGGGGCAAAGAGTGAGTGTGCTGGATGAGTGAGGTCTTTCATGATACAGGTGGCTCTTTTCCTGCATCTAGAGGTGTAAATGTCTGTGATGGTGGGGAGACTGACTCCAACAGACTTCTGTGCAGCCTTCACCACTCTCTGCAGAGCTTTTCTTTCTTCAACTGTGCAGCCTCCATGCCACACGTTGATGCTGGAGCACAGGATGCTCTCCACTGCACACCTGTAGAACGAGGTGAGAACTGGGCTGCTCAGACCGGCTCGTCTCAGCCGTCTGAGGAAGTAGAGTCTCTGATGACCTTTCTTGATCAGGCTGGTGGTGTTGTTGCTCCAGCTGAGGTTATCATTCATGTGTACACCCAGGTATTTGTAGCTGGAGACCACTTCCACTGCAGACCCACCTATTATCAGTGGGGCATGGGTGTGTTTGTTCCTTCTGAAGTCCACAATCATCTCCTTTGTCTTCTTCACATTCATGTGAAGATTATTCTCTTTGCACCAGCTCTCCAGGTGTTCCACCTCCTGTCTGTAGCTGGACTCATCATTGTTTGTGATGCATCCCACCACCGCTGTATCATCTGCAAACTTAACAATATGACAGCCTGGAAGTGTGGCTGTACAATCATATGTTGTGCGCTGAATCATGGTCATCCAGGCAGCTGTTCATGACAGGCAGACTGTGGATGCGGTGCAGAGGTTGAGGATGACGTCAGCAGCTTTGCACAGCGAGCTTTTCGCCTCCTCAGACAGGTCCATCTCCTCCAGCCTCTTGGAGATGTGGAATACGAGGAGAGCAATATTATTGCTGGCCACAGCAGCCTGGACAGAGCATTGATGAGCTCTGTTGGAAAGCTGCATGATGGTCTGGTCATGCCTCCCAGGAGGCACTGGTTTCTGGTCCATCCTGGAGGCTTTTGCGCTGAACACCTCTGTGAGGCTTGGTCCCAGGGAGGGCACTGATGGGAAACCCTGCTCAGTGAAACCCTCTATCTTTGTGATGGGAGCAAACGTGGAAGCTGGGGCTTTTATTTTGGAGGGCGCCACTGCAGCCTCGCTCCAGTGTGATGTCACAGCTGGAAAACGGGGCCAGATGGGGTCAGGACGCCAGGCTGACATGGAGCCGAACCTTCCCACCAGATCATCCAATCGGGACGGGGGAGTGGGGATGAACAGGCCCTTCGTGTCCGCTGCTTTCTGGATAATGACGGGCAGTTCTTGAAGAAGGGCGCCCATGGCTGGGAGTGTGGTGGCTGCTGACCTCAGGAGGAGGAGGGGCATAGAGCATTCGCTCTGCCGCCCCTCGTCCAGCACCACGCTCTCGAGGAGGGATGGAGCAACGCTTCGGATGCTACCTTCATCCCAGCAGTCAGGTAAGCCACCCGGCTCAACCCCCGCATTAAAATAAGCGATTGCTTTGTCCACTGTGTCTCATCCTGCACCTGCCACTCGTCGCTTCCAATAACCCTGCACAGGACTCCCGCTCTTCAGCGGGTAGGAGGCGGCAAATACGACAGGAGTTGGCGAGTTCGGCGTGTCGGGGGGGCCCAGGCACCCCTCACAGACTTGGTGCAAGTCGAAACTCCTGATGTAGCCGACCTGGCATGCTGGGCACGCTCTGGCCATCTTCGTTGTAGAGTAGGTCTTCAGTAGACGGCTGAATGATAAAGGGAGGCGTTTGTCCCGTGTCAGCAGATTAAATAGACACGGGGTGGGCTCACACAGCAGGTGGGCGTGGACTAAAGGTTTTCAGTGGGGGCTAGGCGCACAGGGAATTATCCAATAGCGAGAGCTCTAAAGGGCGTAGGTCATATGCAATGGTGGGCCTCCGACCGCTAGGTAGCGCTAATGCGCTAATACGCTTATAGCGTAGCTAAATAATCTGTTAGCTTTACAGCGGATTGACTAAGTTTTATCATTCATAAGCGGATTTGTGCTATTTTTATTTAAAATGCAGTACAGCTAATAACTAATTATCTATCAGTAAAAACAAAATAACGTATTTACGAGCTCGGACGACAGCTAACAGACTATATCCTGTCAGCGCCGGATGTGGTCCGTGACAAAAAAGCGTCCCCCTCAGTCTCTTGGTGTGTGCTCTCTCTATAGCAGTTAGCAGCCAGTGTGTTACTCTGCAGCCTTATTGCTTGTTTTCGAAGAGTCAGACGAAGACTTTTTAACATGGAGGGTGAACTTGTGGATGTTTCTCAGCGGCCTACGCGACGCGTCTGGATTTAAAAAAAGAAGTTCGCCACATTAGCACTCTTCAAAATGGCGTCCGCGACGGCCAAAGAAGCCAGGATTTTACAACAAAACACGGTAAAACAATTATTTCTTTGCTGCGAAAATACACAAATGCAGATTGGTCAGATCTGGGGAGAGGGTGAGTGGCTCGTCCTGTTCGGGTGGTCCTGGGGACTCTGGGCTCGGGGTCCTTCTTGGGATCTTGGGCTTTGATCGCCCCTTCGTCTGCCTCGGGCCTTGGGGGGGCGGATCTCTGATGCTTCACGGTCACTACTGAATGTTCTATTGGAGGAACCTTATTCACATATGCATGTTCACAGCCACACACAAATGGATGTTGGGATGTATATGTAGATATATGCAGATATGTAGATGGATATGTGATATGAATGTATATGTATATATATTTGTAAGTATGGGTGTTTATTTATGGAAATCTATTGCAAGGTCATGAATATTATTAGTCTTTATGCATGTGTATTTTGTTGCTGTGTTTTGTCAAGTGCTTTGCAGGAGTGCGGACGGAGGTTGGGTGTGTTTGCCTTGTGCTCTTTTTGTGGATAATTGTTGTTTTGTTGTCTTACTTTCTATCTTTCCTTTCTCTCTTAAAAAAACAAAAAGAAAAAAAACAAACGTTGAGGCGAGGCATTGTCATTACCGCACGCGGCATGCCGCTTCAGCGGTGGCTCGCATTTACTCTGTGTGATGCATCTCTTCTTGTTGTGCTCAGAGCTGCAGCGAGCATGCTCGAGCTATGTATGTGAAGCGCTGTCAATAGAGGCTGTAATGTGAGGTGATTATCCCTGCTGGGCAGCGTGGGAACAGAACCAGCGGGATGTAACCGTGTTTGAGGCAGAGAGCGGGGGTTTTACCCGGCTCAATCTGTGGAGCCCCAGGTTCATCAGGCGTGAAGCAGGAGTGCTTTGTGACGTTATTCAAGCTGCGGCGTCTCGTAACCAGCTGTTTATCAGAGACCAGCTTGTCATTTGTGGGAATTGCGTGTGTCAAAGAAGCTGCTGAAGGATCATTCAGTCCAACAGACAGGCTGAAAGCAGTTGAGGAACTGCTCTTTGAGTGATGTAGGTGTTTTATTTCAAAACAATCATCTGTATCACACAAACTTCGCGCAAGGAGTCATTTCTTGTGCTGTCGTCTGCGCGGTGGCCCCTGCTGCTGCTAAACGCTCCAGGGCTACTTCTGTGGGCGGCTTCTTGGAAAACGCTGGGCAGCACCTGGATGACGAGGCGGGTGCTGCTGCTCCCTGTTGGAGGTGGGGGGGGGGAGCTGAGCGGGGGGCCGCCGCAGCAGTCGTGGAGCGCCGGTACTGTTGTCTCTGAGAATGTCTGTCCCTCCATCCGGCAGAGCGACGGGAGGGTGGATGTGAAGACATCAGGTGACAAACCTTCTCGGACACTTCTTTTTTATTTGATCTGTCCAGCAAAGCGGTGAAACTCGTTCCAAAAAGCGCATCAGGTGTTATTGGGCCTTCTAGCAAATCTTTTTGAAGTCTGTCTGGCATGGATGGGGCGTGACGAAGCCACGTTGTCAGAGTCAGAGTCAGAGTCAGAGAGTCTTTATTGTCATTTGCACCGCATGTGGTACATGAGATGAAAACGAGATTATGTACACGAGGTCCCAGTTACATCCAACAACAAATGAAAGAGAAAAACAGTAATAACATCGAGAACTAACTAAGAAAAACATCAACTAGTAATACACTAAGCCTAATATAGTGGGAATAAACAGCAGCACGAACATGAGTTTGTATGAGCAGATGGTCACAGATGGTCACAGATGAACACAGCAACAAGAAAACATATCAGCATCACCATGATGTGATATTTTGCAGTGTTTATTTTAATTTTATTTTTATTTATTCATGAGTCTAACAGCCTCAGGGTAGAAGCTGTTCCTCAGTCTAGTGGTTCTACACTTGATGCTCCTCAACCTCCGTCCTGAGGGGAGTGGGGCAAAGAGTGAGTGTGCTGGATGAGTGAGGTCTTTCATGATACAGGTGGCTCTTTTCCTGCATCTAGAGGTGTAAATGTCTGTGATGGTGGGGAGACTGACTCCAACAGACTTCTGTGCAGCCTTCACCACTCTCTGCAGAGCTTTTCTTTCTTCAACTGTGCAGCCTCCATGCCACACGTTGATGCTGGAGCACACGATGCTCTCCACTGCACACCTGTAGAACGAGGTGAGAACTGGGCTGCTCAGACCGGCTCGTCTCAGCCGTCTGAGGAAGTAGAGTCTCTGATGACCTTTCTTGATCAGGCTGGTGGTGTTGTTGCTCCAGCTGAGGTTATCATTCATGTGTACACCCAGGTATTTGTAGCTGGAGACCACTTCCACTGCAGACCCACCTATTATCAGTGGGGCATGGGTGTGTTTGTTCCTTCTGAAGTCCACAATCATCTCCTTTGTCTTCTTCACATTCATGTGAAGATTATTCTCTTTGCACCAGCTCTCCAGGTGTTCCACCTCCTGTCTGTAGCTGGACTCATCATTGTTTGTGATGCATCCCACCACCGCTGTATCATCTGCAAACTTAACAATATGACAGCCTGGAAGTGTGGCTGTACAATCATATGTTGTGCGCTGAATCATGGTCATCCAGGCAGCTGTTCATGACAGGCAGACTGTGGATGCGGTGCAGAGGTTGAGGATGACGTCAGCAGCTTTGCACAGCGAGCTTTTCGCCTCCTCAGACAGGTCCATCTCCTCCAGCCTCTTGGAGATGTGGAATACGAGGAGAGCAATATTATTGCTGGCCACAGCAGCCTGGACAGAGCATTGATGAGCTCTGTTGGAAAGCTGCATGATGGTCTGGTCATGCCTCCCAGGAGGCACTGGTTTCTGGTCCATCCTGGAGGCTTTTGCGCTGAACACCTCTGTGAGGCTTGGTCCCAGGGAGGGCACTGATGGGAAACCCTGCTCAGTGAAACCCTCTATCTTTGTGATGGGAGCAAACGTGGAAGCTGGGGCTTTTATTTTGGAGGGCGCCACTGCAGCCTCGCTCCAGTGTGATGTCACAGCTGGAAAACGGGGCCAGATGGGGTCAGGACGCCAGGCTGACATGGAGCCGAACCTTCCCACCAGATCATCCAATCGGGACGGGGGAGTGGGGATGAACAGGCCCTTCGTGTCCGCTGCTTTCTGGATAATGACGGGCAGTTCTTGAAGAAGGGCGCCCATGGCTGGGAGTGTGGTGGCTGCTGACCTCAGGAGGAGGAGGGGCATAGAGCATTCGCTCTGCCGCCCCTCGTCCAGCACCACGCTCTCGAGGAGGGATGGAGCAACGCTTCGGATGCTACCTTCATCCCAGCAGTCAGGTAAGCCACCCGGCTCAACCCCCGCATTAAAATAAGCGATTGCTTTGTCCACTGTGTCTCATCCTGCACCTGCCACTCGTCGCTTCCAATAACCCTGCACAGGACTCCCGCTCTTCAGCGGGTAGGAGGCGGCAAATACGACAGGAGTTGGCGAGTTCGGCGTGTCGGGGGGGCCCAGGCACCCCTCACAGACTTGGTGCAAGTCGAAACTCCTGATGTAGCCGACCTGGCATGCTGGGCACGCTCTGGCCATCTTCGTTGTAGAGTAGGTCTTCAGTAGACGGCTGAATGATAAAGGGAGGCGTTTGTCCCGTGTCAGCAGATTAAATAGACACGGGGTGGGCTCACACAGCAGGTGGGCGTGGACTAAAGGTTTTCAGTGGGGGCTAGGCGCACAGGGAATTATCCAATAGCGAGAGCTCTAAAGGGCGTAGGTCATATGCAATGGTGGGCCTCCGACCGCTAGGTAGCGCTAATGCGATAATACGCTTATAGCGTAGCTAAATAATCTGTTAGCTTTACAGCGGATTGACTAAGTTTTATCATTCATAAGCGGATTTGTGCTATTTTTATTTAAAATGCAGTACAGCTAATAACTAATTATCTATCAGTAAAAACAAAATAACGTATTTACGAGCTCGGACGACAGCTAACAGACTATATCCTGTCAGCGCCGGATGTGGTCCGTGACAAAAAAGCGTCCCCCTCAGTCTCTTGGTGTGTGCTCTCTCTATAGCAGTTAGCAGCCAGTGTGTTACTCTGCAGCCTTATTGCTTGTTTTCGAAGAGTCAGACGAAGACTTTTTAACATGGAGGGTGAACTTGTGGATGTTTCTCAGCGGCCTACGCGACGCGTCTGGATTTAAAAATAGAAGTTCGCCACATTAGCACTCTTCAAAATGGCGTCCGCGACGGCCAAAGAAGCCAGGATTTTACAACAAAACACGGTAAAACAATTATTTCTTTGCTGAGAAAAAATATATTTCATAGCTGACGTTATAGCACAAGTTTTTCTGAGCTTGAGAGTTTCACGAAATGGTCAAATCTGCTGGATTTAAAAAAAGTAGTTCACCATTAGGACTCTTCAAAATGGCGTCCGCGACGGCCACAGAAATTAAGAACATAAAATAGCTGACAGGGCAGCAAACTTACATACTCAGGGAATCACAAGGAACTCAGGAGACAGAGGCAACAGGAGACAATGCCAGGACAACGATAAACACAGAGATACAGACTTATTTTTGATTTGATTTGATGTTCATTCATTCATTTTAAAAGAACAATACAAAACAGTTTCATCAGATACAAGGATGAATAGACTTTTAGCTGAATGGATGGATGGATAGACAGTTAGCTGGATGGCTGGATGGATGATCTTTAACAAGTTCTAAAATCATTAAAATTTAACCTCAGCTTGTGCCTCTGACCCAACAGAACCTCCTTCAGCAGCAGAACCCTCTGTGGTTCTCTGCAGGACTTCATCAGTCTCTCTCCTGGTTCTGGAGGAGTTCTGACCCACTCTTCTTTCCATTGTTGCTTCAGTTCTTTGAGGTTTCTGCTCAGCTCTCTGAAGGTCCCACCTTCAGGTTCAGGTTCTGGACTCTGACTGGGCCGTTGATTTGATTTGATGTTTATTCATTCATTTTAAAAGAACAATACAAAACAGTTTCATCAGATACAAGAATACAAGTAGGATAAAATGAAAGGAGCAGAAAGAAGATGAAATCTTATTATATCTGCCCCTTATTTCACAGTTTGTTCAACCAATGATAACCTTCAAACTACATCACAAAATGAATAAATCTACTAATTTATCTAACTGTAATACACAAACTACATCACAAAATGAATAACTCTACTTAATTTTTCTAACTGTAATACACAAACACACTAAGCTACATCATAAGTACAACATAAGTGTAATACACAAACACACTAAGCTACATCATATATAGTTTTTGAGCAAGTCCTTTTTGACCTTTTTCTTAAATGTATACATTGATTTTGCATTTTTAACATCACTCTCCAGAACATTCCACAATCCAACTCCCTGAATTGAGGTAGACCGTCCCTTTAAGCTGGTTCTGAATTGTGGTTTGATGAATATCTGTCCCTTTAAGATTGTAATAACTTTGTCTAAATTTCTTTGGATATTTAAAGGTAATGTGTTATTATGAGCCCTATACATAACTGATAAAATACTATATTCTACCAATTCCTGGAATTTCAATAAATTTAGCTGAAGAAACAAGGTGTTTGATGGGTGACTGAAATGTTTTCTGGTGATTACTCTTACAGCTCTCTTTTGTAAAATAAAAACAGGCTTTGTAATTGTTTTGCACGCTTTTCCCCAAACCTCAATACAATAGATTAAATGTGGAACAATGATTGTGTTATACAACATATACAGAGCTTTATCAATTAAAAAATCCCTGACTTTATATACAGGTACATGAACACACAGCATGACAATCACAAACACCTGGACAACAAAATGGAGGAGATAAGCAAGACAATTAACAGAGAGACCAGGGAGTGTAGGGATGGGGACCCACCACCTGAGAGTAACATGCTTAAAACTGTTATCTTGAAGTTCTAGGGTGTAGAAGTAGGGGTGTGGTCGTGAGATGGAGTGAGTCGCACTTGCCAGTGCTCCGGGTAAAATTTATTTTTTAGTACCACCAAGCCCTCTATATGTAATATTTTTTTCCTATCATCACGCACACATCTTCCATCAGGTATCTCTTTTGAAGATTTTGGATAAAAAAATGTCTCAGAGGTCGGCAAGATCGAAGAAGGACGATGACGCTGGCCTAACCCTCGAGGCAATTACCTCGCTGCTCGAGGAACACCGCGCTGCGCTGTCAGCTGAATTCAAACAAACTTTTCACCAGCTGGATCTCAAATTGGACCAGACTCGGCTCGCGGTGGAGGAACACGGCCAGCGTGTCTCATCACTGGAACTTGTCACTAACGACCTGAGCCAGCGCATGTCGGAGGTGGAAAACACCTGCTCAACTCTCCAAGAGGAAAACACCAGATTAAGATCTAAACTGGCGGATTTAGAAAATCGAAGCAGACGGCAGAATGTTCGTGTGCTGGGTTTACCGGAATCTATTGAAAGCGGACGTCCCACAGACTTCTTCTCCAACCTGCTGTGCGACATCTTCGGGCGTGACATGCTTCCTTCTTCACCCGAACTGGACCGGGCCCATCGAGCCCTCGCTCCGAACCAGCGGCCGCGCCCGGTTATCCTGCGAGTGCACCGGGTCCAAGTGAAGGAGCTGCTGATCCGGGAAGCTCGACGCAGGGGCAGGCTTGAATACCAGGGGAAACCGGTGCGGATCGTGGAAGACTACAGCCCAGAAGTCCTCAACCAGCGAGTGGAATATAAGGACGTGATGTCCGCACTGTATTCTCTGGGTCTAAAACCTGCTCTGCTTTTTCCTGCTCGACTTCGCGTGACTTTACCTGATGGACACAGAAAGTGGTTGGGCTCTGTGGAGGAGGCGCAGAAGTTCAGTGACACCTTTCAAGCTTCACAGCGCAAGTAATATTTAAACTTTTCTTTGACTGATGAGCAATGTACGGAAGCGTATTGCTGACACCAATGCGCTGTTCCCGCACTGGCTTTGTTTCTGTTTACACTAAACTTTTCTTTACATGAGGTGAGGAACAGATGAGCAGGACTCTGCCCATACTCTGATTATCTGAGACTTTTTTTAGTTGCAGCTTTTTTTGAACTATTAACATTTTTGAAATGAAACATTTTTCCTTTTCTGGTTTACCTGTTGACTATTTTGAGCTGAATCTTGGGTTAGTCCTGGATTGATTGATAATTAATTTGAGATTGGGATTAATTTAACTTTACGTTTGTATATGTGTGCGTGATTACCGGTACACATTTATGTGTATACATTTTTTTGGCCTTGCATACTTTAAACTAGTTTGTGAGGTGCTTATAAAAAAAATTTTTTTTTTTTTTTTTTTTAGGCATTAGGTATTTAGGCACATAAATAATTGAAGTAGGCCTATCCAGGTATAAAAATGGGTGAAATATATAATGTTTTTAATATATTATTTTGAACTATTAACACTTTTCCTCTTCTTGTTTACCTGTTGACTATCTTGAATTGAATCTTGAATTGGTCTTGGACTGATTGAAGATTTAATTTAGGATTAGGATTAATTTAACCTTGTTTATATGTGTATGCGTGATCACACATCTATGTGTACATTTTTGGCCTTGCATGAGGTGCTTATACATTTTTTTTTTCCTCTGATGATACTGGAGCACTAGTTTAAAAGTTAGACAGGAGACTTATTTTTAATTTCTATGGAGCTTGCTGCTTCTGTCTGTTGCAGCTGTCCAGGGTGGGAAAGGGAGGGGGGTGGGGGGTCCATCACTGCCATTAATTTATATTTTCTTTCACTTTGCCAAGAACTGCACAGCCATCAACACATTAGACTGTATTACCTACCTTTCTTATACAAATTATTAGTAATATGAGTGGTCAGTTGGTGTTGTCAAGCTGGAACGTCAAAGGTTTGAACCACCCCGTCAAGAGAAGGAAGGTGCTTTCTCATTTAAAACAGTTAAAAACAGGCATTGCTTTCCTGCAGGAGACTCACATTAGAAGTGACGATAGCAAACGATTACTGCAAACATGGCACGGGCAGAGTTTCCATTCCTCATTTCGAGCAAAGGCTCGGGGCGTCTCGATCCTCATCAGTCAAGACATTTCATTTGAACCTTTTCAAGTTAACTCAGATAAATATGGTCGTTTTGTGATTGTTTCCGGTAAATTGTACAACACACCAGTAGTGCTAGTTAATGTTTATGCCCCAAATACGGATGATGTTGGTTTCTTTGAGAAATTATTCTCACTGCTCCCGGACCTAAACACATACTCATTGATACTCAGCGGTGACTTGAATTGCTGGTTGGACCCAGTTTTGGACAGATCCTCTACAAACCCTGCCACAGCCAGCAGGTCGTCCCACACTATTCGTGCCTTTCTATCTAAGTATGGCCTGTGCGATGTATGGCGTTTTTTACACCCAGCTGAGAGAGAATATTCTTTTTTTTCTCATGTTCATCACTCGTACTCGAGGATCGATTACTTTTTCATGGACAACAAACTTCTTCCCTCTGTCCGTGGCTGTGACTACCACAGTATTGTCATCTCAGACCATGCACCTGTCACTCTGTCTTTGTCCCTCCCTGACATTCCTATAAGGAGTAGACAGTGGAGATTCAATTCAACGTTACTGTCAAACAATGATTTTGTTACATTTATAGAAAAAGAAATAACCTTCTTTCTATCCATAAACAGAACTCCTGGGATCCCACTGTCAACAGTTTGGGATACCCTTAAGGCCTATCTTAGGGGACAAATCATTTCATATACCGCTCGGCTGAGGCAAAAATCTCAAAAAGAAAGAACTGATTTAGCCCAGCAGATAAAAGAAATTGATCAACAATACGCTCAAAACAAATGCCCTAATCTGTACAAAAAAAAGTAGAACTCAAAACTAAGTTTGATTTATTGTCTACATACTCAATAGAACAATCACTTTTGAAAAGTAAATCATCATTTTACATACATGGAGAAAAGTCAGGAAAACTACTGGCAAATCAGTTGAAGGGTGCCATGGCTAAACAAATCATCCCTAAGATCCAATTAGAGAACGGCACCACAACTCTAGATCATTTACAAATTAACAGAGCATTTAAGGACTTTTATTCCCATTTATATACTTCAGAATCCCAAACCAACAAGAATTTATCTTCTCAGTTCTTCGAAAAGACCAATATGCCAAAACTCACACCCAACCTGAAAGATGCACTGGAGATCCCAATATCCCTGACAGAAATTGTGTCAGCTGTATCGGTAATGCAGTCGGGCAAATGTCCGGGTCCTGACGGCTTCCCCGCTGAATTTTTTAAGAAATTTTCTTCATTACTTTCCCCACTCCTACACTCGGTTCTCTTAGAGTCATTTGACCAAGGATCCCTTCCGAAATCTTTCTTAGAGGTGAAATATATTTCTATCAGTATTACATTACACCCATTATGTTCCATTATTTGTATTCACTTAATTCTGCCTTATAATGTGAAATGTGACACTAGGCAGAACGTCTTTCTCTCGGGCTTTGTTTTCACTAGGGAACAGTTACACGCCTGCACAATTCAACAGACCCAACATTTGATGTTTACATTGAAGCTGATAGTTTGTTGACAGAAAGGAGGGTCACGTGGTAGTGTAGGTGGTTCCAGGGCGGTCCTGAAGCAGTCCAAGGAGGTTCCAGGTTCCAGGAGGCGGTGACGACATCCGGGGTTTTATAACCGTGGCCCTGCCTTTGAAGATGTGTGTGTGGACTTGTGCTCGGTGAGAGGTCTGTTGTTGCTGTAAGGTTTATTCTTATTATGTACAATAAACCTGCATAAAATTGCACATTCGTTTCAGAGCTTCCTTCAACCTTTTGAATTCGCAACAATTTGGTGACCACCGACGTTGGAGGTTGTGAAGGGAGACGATTTGGAGGGTTTCCCCCCACCGACAGGGCCGAGCACGCGCGCAGTCAACAACCGGTGCTTCACAGAGTAGGTGAGCAGAACTCCTCTTACACAAAATGTCTGCATTTGGACACACTAAATTATTTGTTGACTGAGGGCTGTTTGTCTCCGGGTGGGCCAATGGTTTATTGTGTTAGCAGCTAAAAGTAAAACAAAACGTGTACTACTGTTGGTATTTCATCTGAATGTGCATTTTTTTTGCGGGTTTCGTACATGTAAGTAAAGTAAAAAGCACATAGAAGTCCATACACGCGCAGGGATAATTTACGAGTGCCTTTGTTTGCTTTTTCCCCCTCTATGAGCTCCGGCTTGTTGGCTAGGAGACACTTTCTTTTTATTTATTTATTTTTTGGACTCCGGGACGCCGTGGGGCCGAGGCCAGATCGTGAAATCCAGGACTTTGTTCGCCGTAGAGGTCACACTGGCTTTAATCCGGCACACGCTCGCCGTTTCAGAGTGCTACGGGCGCTCCGGGTTCACAGGTTGCCGTGCATGTGATTAAATTCACAACCGGGACCTGTGATCGCTGTCAGAGTCACATCTTTCCCTCCCCTTCCCAGTTAAAGTTGATTGCCATATTTTCCGGTGTATAGGTCGCAAACTTTTTTTTCTATTTTCATTTATTATTTTTTACTTTCTTTTGTTTATTTATTTCTTTTTTCTTTCCTTTCTCTTAGACACTTGTGGCCTGTACTCCGGAAAGTGCTGCATACACGCAAACAGAGGCAACAGGGAAAGATTATTTATTTTCATATATTGTTTTGTGGGTTGTTGGATGCAGAGGGCTGGCTGGAGCCTGCACATGCAGCTGTCACACGGCCGGTCTCCCCCACTGATTTGCTGCGGTTCCTGCAGATGGGGCTCCCCTCCTCCCTTCCCTCCCCCCTCCCCCCCGCCGCAGATGGCCTCTGGAGGTTCTGGTCCAGAGCTGCTGTTTCTTCCGTTGGTTTTGTTCGGTGCTGCTGTTGAAGAGACTCCGGAGTGCAGTTGTTGGTTGGTTGACGGTTGACAGTTTGCCCATTAGACAGATTTTTTATTTTTATTTTTATTCTCATTTATTGCGTTTGTGAGTGTAAAAGCCAGGGAGACAGGAACCTGGTCTGGGGATGTGCCCGAAGCAGTTTTGCAGATGCAAGCTGCTGGCTCGAACTTAGATTTATGGCTTTTAACAAGATAACACTTTCCTGTTGGTGCCTGACACGGAGTGAAAGAGGTACCGGGAAGGAGACATCTCCTCCCCTCCTCCCTCAACCCACCATACGCGCCTGTGAATCTCACAAATGCCTTTTTTCATCCATAAATCTCACTGAGTTGTCTCCCTGGTTCTGGTTCTGGACCTGCTAGTGGTCCGGCTCAAGGGTTTCGGCTGATGACGGGGTGTTTTACAACTTAATCAGCTCAGGCTGGGACTGTAAAAGTTACTGTTTATTAGTGTGGTTACTTCAGTGCTACCCATACGGAAAATATATATATAAATTTTATAAAGTTTTTATATGTTCTGTTTGAAACTTATATTTTTTGTATAATGCATTGAAACCAGGTATAAGATCCTTAGTAAATTTGTATAAAATGAAACATATATAATTTGTATACTTATAAGAACAATATATGACAGTAATTTCACATACAAAGCCAAAGTCAAAGTCAACTTTATTGTCAGATCTGCAATATGTACTGTACAGGACATACACAGGACCGAAATTGCGTTTCTCTCAGTCCCTCGGTGCAACAGTAAACATCTAAACATTGAAACACTGAAACATATAATAATAGACATAAGCATAAAATAGTAAAACTAACACTGTCCTGAGTTTTTGCATAGTGGTATAAGAGTATGAAAATTTACACCAACTCTAAAACTAAAACATTAAACATTTAATGAACATAATACTGTCCTGAGTTTTTGCATACTAGTATAAAAAAAAGAGTATAAAAAGTATAACTAAAATAAACTAAAGGTTTCTAGCATTGACATTTGCAAAGTGGCAAAGCAGCGTATGAGTTAATGTGCACAGTATATGTATGAGGTAGTAGTTGATGTTGTTATAGAGGCAAAAAGTGGCATATGCAGTAAGGCACATTGGGCATCCCTAAATAAGACCGTTCAGAGCACACTGTATATGTATCAGCAGTGGTGTAGATATTAGAGTAGTGTACTGTAAATGTAAACAGTAGTAATTAAATGTAAGCAGTAGTAATAAAAGTAAACAGTATTAATAAATGTAAACAGAGAATGTAAACAGTATTATGACTATAGGCAGTGATGTAATACAAACATTAGTGCAAGTATGAGAAGTAGTGCAAACTGTATGAGCACATGACCGAGAGTTTAGTGAATAACCCGTTTGATGACACAGAGTCCAGTGTTAAAATCTTTGTGTTGTGTGGTAATGTGTGAGAAAGTTTTAGTGTTAAGGCAGTTCAAATGGGAGGGGGGGCAGAGCAGGCAGAGTGTTTAGCATCCTGACTGCCTGATGAACAGAGCTGTCTCTCAGTCTGCTGGTTCGAGCCTGGAGACTCCTCAGTCTCCTCCCTGATGGCAGCAGTCTAAAGCGGCTGTGTAGTGGGTGTGTGGGATCACCTGCCATGCAGTGGGCTTTCCGAGTGAGGCGTTTGCTGTGTAAGTCCTGCAGTGAGGGCAAGGAGGTGCCCACGATCTTCTCAGCTGCTCTCACAATGCGCTGGAGGCTCTTGCGGCAGGATGCAGTACATGCACCAAACCACACAGTGATGCAGCTGGTCAGGACACTTTCTATGGCACCTCTGTAGAAGGTGCTCATGATGGGGGTTGAAGCTCCAGCCCTTTTCAGCTTGCGGAGAAAGTAGAGACGCTGGTGAGCCTTCTTTGCCAGTGCTGCAGTGTTCCTGCTCCAGGACAGGTCCTTTGAGACGTGCACT